>WWPM01023477.1:0-29619 GCA_023279145.1 Glomeris maerens
ACGAGTACAATAAATTGAAAACAAATCACTGATTACAGACGTGTCAAACAATATGCTACTTGTCCTCACTTGACATTGTAAAGAAACAAAAGTGCTTCTCGACTTCAAGCTTAATTTATAAACGGCATCTCTAGTGCTATACAGTAAGAGCGATGAAAGAAAAACCAACATCAGGGGGCGCTAACAGTCGAAAGATGGAGTAGGCACATCATACATCCCAGTCGGTGCAACCACTTTACTAGAGTTAAAAATGATGTAATATCTTTGTAGATCCAAGTTATTTCTTTTCCTAGGAATTTTGGCTATATATAAAAACCAACGAGATAACATCACACGTGCATTAGGGCCACATACACAGCAAACACAAACATAGATATACACAAGGATGGATTCATTCCAAAAATAATTTTGATCAACATGCGAAACTATGTGGTTCTTTTAAATATCGTCATATTTTAAACAGGGTAAAAAGAGGTTAGATAAACACAATTTCCGGTTGTTCCTCAATGCGTAATACAAGAAAATTAGTTAGAAATGCAAATACATCAAACTCCTTCCGACATGATTACACCTACCAGCTTTTCTCCATAATAATTTTGTTCCCGACAAAATAATATATTTAGAATGTATCCCTGGTCTATTTCTATCGCTTGTGTCTGTATTTGCATCCGTATCGTTAACACTGTTTGTTTTGAACAACAACAACATGAACGCCAGCCAATTCTGAGGTCATCAGTGGTTCATCGCTTTTGCGTATTCCAAAGAAATGAGGACTTTATCTGCCATTTTTCAGTATAATAAAAAGTAAACATTTTTTTTTTAAATCAGGGAGAATACGATATGATTTAGTGTCAATTGTGCATGAGAATATTTGCAGTGAATGTCGTCCCATTCGCACATGTGAATATGGAAATATGTAAATATCACCGTGCAAAAATTATCCATGCATCCTAGTATATTATATGTAGTATCATTTTGGTGGAAAATGCGTAAGGCTTCGCATCATGTACTTTACAAAATGCATCAAAAATTCCTTTTTACGAGGTAATAAACATACTGAATTTTTACACGCTCTCTCTCTCTCACTGTCTCTTTGCAGTAAGAACGAACAATATGAAAGTTCATCTTTTATCGCCCTGAATAATAAAATAATTTAGTGCCAAATGAAGCATTTTTTTTCTTTTAACTCGGGTTCGTTCAAGATATGCCAACAAAAATAATTACCTCAGTTTAAGTATACGAGCTGATTCAGAGATATGATATCATACAGAAAAATCTGAACACATTATCTCATGTGATAACAGATAACAAAATACTTACTGCATGTACAAGACCTAAATATTACTGTATCAAATAGGGAATGCTGTAACACTTGGGACCAGATATAACTTTGAGGTGAAGACATTTTGTTCCAATATTTAGAATGAAGTTGATTAGACTCCGTTTAACAATTAAATACGTGAAATACGTCATAATTTATTGTAAAATGTGAATAAACTAGACAGCATACATTTCATTAAATTAATAGTCCTTCCCAAAAATGCAAATTGAACTTCAGATGATTTACAAGTTAAAAACTATAATTTCACTTACATCAAGTTAATATTTGCATGAACAGAAAATATACAATGCTTGGTTTAAAACCGAAAAGGTTGTAATGTGCCACTGAATTCCATATCACACTATGATTCTATAATGCGAAATGCGAAATATTAATAGATGCATGATGACATTTATCAATGCAAGACTCTTTAAACGAGTTCATCCCTCATTAGTATGGATATGCAACCTGAACAAAAATGACGAGCTTTCAGGCTGCATTACGAGGAAGAACCTGTCTTAAGAACGCACTATAGCTATAGTGACGTCTCTCATGCATAGATATCGGAGAAAAGCACCTGTCGTTATTAGTCCTCCGTGACAAAAACAATTTTTCCCCCCACCCGACCAGGTCATATCGCACGAACGCAGTAATTTCTCTCACTTTATGTAGGTTGCTGAGCAAATTTGGATAAAACTATATCCGGATCCTTGCAGACATTTCACGCTTCCGTAAAGAAGAGCACAGAGCAGCGATAACACTACACTGTACAGTGCTACATGAATATGTATGTATATATGCCGATGAAAGAGAAAGTTTATACGTGTTCGTGCGCAACATTGAAGTGAACAGGAGGTGGTGGTCTGGGAGGACCAGGAAGGTGGCAAAATTTATTGCACACGTTCTTCAGAGTAAGGATATAAACGGTGAAAATAATTTCAGGCATGCACGTGGAGGTAGATGGATAGCGGCAAATAAACTATAGGAGCCAACCATTTTGCAAATGGCCACCAATCCTTGTGTTGTACACCAGATAACAGAAATGAGACGCGATGACAAAGTGGCAGGGAAGCCCACTTAGTTTTACTTTGCAAGCTTAGCAAGAGCATCATCTGGCATATTTCAATCCAGATGATAACTAGAAAAACAAAAGCTACTCGATTTCAACAGTATATAGGCAAAGAGTATTTCCAAATGTTGAAATAAATAGGAACATACAAATAAATAATTGAAACCTGGGTTTATTCGTTGGTGTAGAATACAAAGCTAGAACTTGAAGTGCAGGTACCCTGAATGACATCAAAGATAGAACTACATGTATATAACTACAACAAGACCTTCACAAAACCTCAAATTCCATAGATCTTTAAAAAATGTAACTCATGGCACAGCTGAGTTTAACACTATTAAGCATTCAGATATAAAACTCTGAACATTTGTTTGATTTATATGGCAACAGCAATTGGATGGAGAAAGATAGCAAGCATCTGTAGACCTCATTCGGTCATCTTGTAAGGAATGCAACAATAATAAATTAGGCAGCAATAAGCAATATCAACACTGAATAAAGAAAAATCCAAAATATTGTACAGTAATCAATCCTGAACGAATTTTCTTCTACTGAAATACTCTATTCAATATGTTCAATTATCCACTTTGTCAATAATGCCACCTTCTAAATTTTTTTTTATCGATAGCTACATTGCAGATAAACAACATTAAATACACAATGCAGTAAAAAGCGACAAATAACTGTCGGCTTTTGCCAACGTCTATATAACTTACAGAAAGTACGATTGCGGCTAACAGAGTCAGATAACGATACTGGTGCAATAAATTTTGGCCAGTATCGCAGGCGTATTTGTATATAAAGTTGTATACGACTCAATTGTATCCAATCCCCTGTCACAAAACCACTTTCAGTGCCTTCGAGTCGAGAATCGGCGAATTTTATATTGCACTCTCAGATATATGTAATGCGTAGTAAAATGTTTTAAAATCCCACTAGAAATGACACTGAGATGGCTTAGCATTTTGTATGGCTATCGTAAACCGATACTAAAATAACCCAAATAAACAAATTACGATATGAAGCCCATTAATCACCGACCTGTATCTTTAATCTGCAGATATTAAAAAGTATAGCATATATCGGATTTATCTGTATTCCCGGAAACAGATAATGTATTAAGGAAAAGCTTTACGATCACGAAACGTTCAAATTTTCAATCAAATATCGACAAACATGATACCAGTGGCAACATTAAATAGATCAAAATCTCATTTTCATTATAGAAGTCATTAAAGAAGCTAATATTATGAAATTTACTAATTTACTAATTTATTAATTAAAGAAATGGAAAATGAAAATTATATATTCGGCATTATTGCAAAGTGAAATCGACACTTTGTAAGAAGTTATTTCTGCACATGCATTAAATAACCATGTTCGAACATGTAATTTAGTAGATTCATATTAAATATATTCAACATAGGAGTTACACTTCAAAGTTTAATCTTATAAATTTAGCTTTAGTGATTCTTGCGTAATATGAAAAAAGAATGCATATCCACTAAATCACATTGTGGTTTTATTTCAGTTTCAGTGAAAATATAAATGATGAGGTCATGTTGTCCAAAAAAGATATAAATCCCATATTCAAATATTCAAGATAAATAATAATCTCATCATTCAATTGTACCCATGCCAATGTAGAATATATTATATAGCAAAATTAAAATGAAATAGTACTAAGAATTCAACCACAATTTGCTTCATTGGTATGTCATGCATTTCAATAGTGTCAACATTTTTGAGAAAACATTTGGCACTGATTTAGCTTGGAATCTCTAAATGAACTAGCTGTAAATCTTATTGGTTGATGCAGTCGATATCAAAAAGGTTTCATTGCAATTCGGTTTAAAGAGCAGAGGCCTACATTGTACACCAGAAGAGTTTAGGAGCCGACTGCAAATCTGATATGAGTATGGAACAGCAAAGCGATAAGAGCCGAGCTCTGCAAATGAAAATCGCCAGCCCGCATATATTCAGCTACATGTGAGTGAACTTATCTAAAATAGGCTTGCAAATAGCACAACTCCCAACTTCACATCGAGCGAATCGTTGAAGAGGTCACAGACCATGGGACCTCAGCAAGGTCCCCTAGGGTGCTGGGGTCGAAATTGCCAGGCTTTCCAGTCATCGCGTTTTCCAGTAAACTCAGTAAACGTATATACTCTTTACTGCATACGTATATGGTGTATATAGGCTGCACATATACACACACACACATATATATTGAGTTTTACGTCTCTTGCAACGCATACACGATTTGCAGAGGCGATCTGCGCAAACTCACTTCGCCCCACCCCTTGCAGGGAGGCAACAAATTTGGATTAGGCCATATACCCCTCGACCGCCACTGCTGACTGAAGATATCAATGTGGATTGCCAGTTTGGGGCACGCTTGGCCATTCGTCACTCTACTCCAGTTGGCCACTGGTGATGGCCTGACCACTCTCTGGATATTCACCAGAAATGCGAGTCTGTCCGCCAAAAACCAATTAAAATTGATTCTCCAATGAGCAATGGCCTATACACACACACACACACACAAACACACACCAAGTAATTTCCTATCTGAGGCAGAGAAAAATGGAGCTTTAGGGATTGGAAGGGATCGACTAGTGTCGAAGCAAACTGTCACCACCGGAGCTGCACAACCCCATCTTTTCCTCTATGGACTTCCAAACTCGCTATCTTTTTCCTTGTCTGCTCTATTGGAATGCTCGTCCCCATCAAGTATTATCACACCCACATTGATTGAGAGATAAAAGAGATAATGTTAACTTCGGTACGTGCTTTAGGTTCCAATTCAGTACAAATCTTCAATTTTTATTTGTATACATTTCCAATACAGTCAGGTCTCGATTTAATTAGCTCTACCGCTGTTTAACAATTATCAGTAAATCTAGGTTTTCGTAAAATCTATTTGCATGGAAGCCAATTTGCAAAATGTTGAGAAACTCGACAATTTCATTAAACAGAGGTTTCTCTAAATTGTAGTTTCAGAAAATCGAGGCCCGATTGTATTAGTCCGTTAGTACCTTCATTTTAGATCTGTTCGAAAATAATACAGCACAAGGCAACATTTAAACACAACACTGTAAGACATGCATCATTCCTTTTCAACCGTGAAAATATCGTCATTCAATGATATTGATCTCAAAATGTGCCATTGCAGGAATTACAAAAATTCTAATATCTGTTGCTGTAGAAACGTCTACAAATTGAACATGCATGAATCATGAAATCTTTATACCATGCGACCGATATATTCAGGTAAGCTTATATGAAAATATAATTAAACACAATTCGCAGCGCACTTCGAAAAATATAATGCTAATACTGGTTAGCCCTTGGACATGCACATTTGCGGTAATGAAATGTTTTCCCTATATATATTCAACTAAATATATTACATCCTCCCAAGCCCCAAGTCGATTTAATAATTTGTAACGCATTTTATGCGCGGCAAATCAATTTATTGAACTTTGCTGCCAGTTGCAAAGGAATAATTTTTATTTTTTATCAAGAATTCTAATTCCAATAGAAATAGAATTCAAATACAATACATAATTCAGTAAAATAAAATACAATAAAAGATGAAATAAGACTATTCAAAATAACTAATTAAATTAACTCAATTAAAGTTGCATAAGGTACTAGAAAATACCAAAAATCTCCCGAATAACTGACAAAATGCAATATTGATAAAAAATAACGGTGATTAATTTTAAGAGAATGCTCCTGAAATCGCCATAAATTAAAACCAGAATGTAGTTAAATGTATTCGGGGAAGAGAGAGGATAAATGATTTAGGCAGATTCCACCCCCATATTGAAAAAATCTGCAAGAAAATTTAGTTGGGATCGTTAATAACAGATTGGCTTTCAACAATATTGTACGCATCTTCGACAACTGACTGCCACGTCAGCGTCATAAAGTGCATTTCATCTATAGTAGGCAACTACGTAGGCTTATGCGTTCATGTGCATGTATAGAGTCCTTGCTAAAAATAATTGAAAAAAATGATATTAAAAGAAAACAAGGCAACTGTTCTATCTCATCCACATGTGCACGTCATGGTACATGTGGATTATTGCAACGTTAATAAATTCCTAGGCGTTTGCATGCAGTTACACTTTAAAGATAACCTCAACGTTGTCATTGAGGTATAAAACAGATTTTTTTATGCAATTCTTCCATATTTCTAAACCAAACAACAATGTCGAATGCAAAATGCTAATATTTAAATTATATGAAACAGAGGGTGCACTTTACTGAAAGATAAAAGAATGTTGGAGAAATTGGTTTATAAAACTGAAGAGAGGCCTTTTCTGAAACAACAAACATTAAGTGCAAAGGACATTAAATCGTGAATGCCTTCAGGGTAAATTTCTTATACATCATTGTGAATTTCGCATACAAAGATAAATTTCAAACCCGCTATTGTAAAATCACCAGAAAAATAAAAATTACGCCAGATCATGCATTTAAATACAAGAACAAAGCCCGCTGAATTATTTAAAGCCATTATTGCAGATTAGATCATTAACGAAGTTGCATATTGATAAGCTGTGTATATTTCTGCCATGCTGAAGAAGGTTATCAAGTGTCTTACGAGCCATCATTTCACTTTACTTTCAGCTTGGAAACGTATCAATCAGCCATCTTATAATCGTTATCTTGCAATATGTTACCCACATACCATGAGCTAGGTTGGAAAATAAATGATCGCTTCGCTGCTCTATTAAAAACAGCTGTAGAAAGGGGTGGTTTGGGTGTTTGACAGTAACCATATAACACAGAATACAAACCACAAAGTGTGTGTATTTTTTTCAATTCTGTGCCGATGGCGCGTAGCCGACGCCCATAATGGTCATCATGCAGACGATGATGACGACGATGACGATGTGCAATGGGAAAGCCGAGTTTAAAGGGGCAAGATGCGGACACTCGAATCGCGTTCAGGCAACAAAGGTACTGACGCTCACTCAGCACCAAACTTCACTTACTCCGAGACGATAAAAAGCGATAAACGCTGCTAGTAGTAGTTGGAGTCGTCGACTGTACCTGTTGCTCGCCGTTTTGTAGGATCATGATCGGTGGCGGCAGCGACGAAAACGATGATGGTGTGATGGTGGTCGTTGGTGTGTTGGCCGATTGTTCTCTATCTCGAACACTCTCCCTCAATTTCTCTTCCTCGCCCTCTCTCTCTCTCTCACACAGCACCTCTCGCTCTCCTCTCCTCGGCCAGACTGAGTGAGTGGGAAGTTTTCGTTGGAGCAGCTGCAACTGACGTGTTCGCAGTGGTGGTTACTCTGCGAGCTCTCTCGCAGTCGCTGCCTGTCTACCGACTACATTTAATTACGTCGACGACTGCTGCCAGCTATAGCCAACTCCCCTTCGCATCCAACTTGGGAGCTTCCCTTTTCCACGGAACCACCAACCACCACCATCATGAGCCGTCAAGGCGCACTTCACATGGGGCTCTGCTTTCGCTGTCATTACAATCCAACAATGCAATGACAATTTTTTTGGTATGTGGAGGGAGAAATGGGGAGTGGGGGGGGGACTGAAACTCCTTCTTGTGCCAGGCTTTCCAGACGTCATCTTTCTCCCCAGTTTCACGTCTTTTATATAAGAATACTTGAGTTGCCTGCTCGTGTTTTCGTCCATGTGAAGGGGGGGGGGGGGGGGAACCGTTAAAATGTTAGAAAATCGAAGGACCCGAAAGTATGATATAATATATGGAAACCTTGTCAGAATGCGGAATGAGCGAATTAGCAGACATCATAGTTAAATTAACAATTCATGTTCAGCACTCTGAATTGCTAGTTGGAGAGATAATGACTATGAACTGTTTGTTAGACACAGTGTCAACTGTAGCTTTATTAGATATTGATGAGAAATTCCTGCAAGAGTACTGCTGCTGGTTGTCAAGGTTCTCCTCGCAAGTTTTTGGCAGGTTTCCTTCGTGCACGAATATTGTAGCTTCTAAAATTTATGTGATCTGACTAAATATTTACGCGAACAAGTCATAAGTGGAGCATAATATTTTTTTTTAACAAATTGGAGCGCATAAATTTTCAAGCGTGACTACACCCATAAGAAAGGGAATTTAACAACCTGTTATTCATTAACATCGAAAACTAAACACTGTTTTAAATCAATTTGAAAATTGCGAAACGCTCGAATTTAATGTATGAGCTTTTTTGAATAGTTTCAATGGAAAATATATAATACAAGCTTTTTCGAATGAAATTAAGGAATACATATCAGGACAACGCTTCACTTAACTCTTAGATGTTTGTAATTTTGGCAGACAACGCCAATTGGCTTTAGGTGACAATCTTAGTCAGTGGAATTAAATATAATTCATCTTACACAAGAATGTTTGTTATAGGCAGCGTAAAATTAGAGCCAAGATCGATATATTGAATGTTAAATAAGCCATTTTCGGTTATTCATAAACAAGCTAGACAAATGCGCACGTGGACTCAGAATAATTCTATATCTGTGCTACAATTTGTAACCACGCAACCAACAGCACACGCATACAGATGTCTCCATCCATTTGGCCAGTGATCAGTCTCCCAAACCCAAAACCACAAATTTGCAACCGATAATATTAATCAAGACCTCAGTTATTTCATTTAACTAAATATATAAATGTATATTTCTCTTCAAGATAAATGATGCACACAAGATTTAAATTACACAGGCTTTAAAATAAATTATCATAATTTCGACCATTTTAATGGTATATGTAAACCCTCTATAGACCACTAAAGAATACCGTAAATCCTCTAATAAGCGCCTATCTCAAATAAACGCCGCTCTCATAGCAAACACATGGGCAATGTTCTGTAGATTCAAATAGCCGCCTAGGCGTTTAATAGAGGATTTACGGTACTAAATTCTACATGTATCTTCCTGCAACATACAAATACTATTTTTTACAGCGAGGGTTTTCGATCCCGCAATTTTAGGTAACATTCAAGCTTGCGTAAGTTTGTTTTGATATTTCTTAATAAATTCGGAAATGCGATGAATGACTTCGTTCGAATTTCGGATATTGTCATTCAGCTTGACAATATTGCAATATTTTCAATAAGTGGAAAAATATTTAGTAGAACTCGGGTCATACTGAACAATGGTCGTCAATTTTCCCGACATTTACATAATACATCATTCCTTTGCAAAAAAGGCAAAAGTTTGTTAGGAGTAGGTAATCACAATTTTTGGGTGACAGAGAGATAACAAAGATTGATACTCTAATGTACTTCCAGTGTGACTTGTTACCTATATGGCATATATTTCCCGAATACTTAGCAGTTATATTGGACATCTTCTGCGACTTTCCTTACTCTTACCTCATTTTACCTGACTGACACAAACACTTCGTTTGTTCCAAGTACATCCATCATGCAATTACCACGTTGCCCCATATACAAGTAAAGGAAAACTTGCGAAATGAGCCTTCCTTAATTATAGTGAAAATTAATGCAGCAATAGTTTGTCTTTTTTTTAAGTTATTGTCAACTATGTATTCAAATTGAAATAAGTTACCGACTACGATTGCGTCTTCAGGTCAAGATGAATATTCAAAGAGCTTATATTAAAAATTCCTTGTTGTCACAATTTCCGGCTTGTGCTGCAGGCCTAATTGCTTGCATTTCGTTCCTTAAATATGTTGATTGCATATCAATTTAAAAATCCTGCCCTAAGCACTTGGTTAGACTAATGGCACCAGTGTTGGATATTAGCATATTTATCATGCGTGCTTCGTTCAACACCAACTTTGGACTTGATACACGTGTGGAATCTTGGTATGGGATACACAACTCATAAACACTAGCATAATTTTTCTCTTGCAAGAAGTTTTTTTTTCAACTAGGATACATTTCACAAGAGGTACTTGGGTGCTGGCAGGTTTCTCTCGTCGTCACTTGGCAGAGATGTCTTCAAAGGACACCGCCCCGGTCTTCAATTATGCACCACCAAATTGGTGACTAATTGCTCTCGGTGGGAGATTGCCAGAGTCGCTCTTTCGCCATTATATATTTAAATAATTCGGTTTTTATATGCACTGGGGAGCCCTTGCAGGCAACTCGCAGAATGTGTGTATATGTGAGGGGGGGATTACTAGAAGAAAAAAAAGTGACAAAAAGACTAAACAAAACCATAGGCAAGCTCCCCGCTTTACGTATAATGGTCGCACAGAGATCCATTAAGCAAATAAAATTTGTAAGCGCGCCAGCAAGCATATCACCGACCTCCAACTCAACATTAACACGCTTGCAATACGAGCATTAACGCAATTGCGACTCACTTTGCAAAAAAATCCATATATGGCAACGATATGTATGCAAGACAGCGGAAACTGCGCATTCTCAAATTTCTCTTAACAAGCAAACTTTCTATTATATCAACAAACTTCTTAGCATACATGTAAATAACATTATTTTATTTACAAACCACTTAATCCATACTCATTTCCAAAACATCACAAGGGAAGTTCAATTGGTGCCAGATTAAATAAATAATAATGGGGGATTTGTTTTACTCTGCCGGGAATTCGGCCCTTGCAATAGTATAATACATTTCTTAATTCGTACTTTCCATGAAATTTATTATTAAACTAAAAATTACAGTAGCATAATTTATTGTTCATTTCAGCAGATAGGTATCGCATATATTTAACAAAGTTTACAGAAATATTCAAACATAAGTTTTCAAAAAACGTCCTTACATGCAAAACCACCTAAAAATGTTCTGATATTAACAATGCACTTTCTGAATAATACAAATATTAATGACTCGTTTATTTTGTAATCTTCTTAATGTGGTAAATGCGATAGGATTGGCAATGGTGGGAAGAACGCATTCGGGTCACATTTTCTTAGCTTTCCTGCACATCGTCGCAATTGGAGCAGGCAGTAATAAAAGCGACCCCCGTGCATCAGCTTCCTTCCTAGTGCACGTGGAATCGACATAATTTAAGCAATTCGATAAAGTATCGATTGAGGTCGATACCCACGCAGTCGTTTTAGCGGCTATAAGGCCGGTGCTATATAGGATTATAAATATGCATAACACAGTATATCGTCCACTGTTAAACAACTTGTAATCGCACAAAAAATCACAAGGAAATTTTCTTTTAAGTTCATAAATATTCATCGCAGTATATTCTTTTATTCATGTCCACGTGGATATGATAGTGGAAAATTATTGCTATAAGGAATGCACCCAGCGTAGCATGAAATACACAATTTCATTTCAAACAATAAATATGTTATGTCAACAAATTCGTACAAGATTTTGGAAATTGCGTAAGGATAACACTAAATAAATAAACTAAAATATATAGAAAAAGTTGGGCTTAATATGTAAGTAGCAATATTCGGATTATATTAATGATAAAGTTAATATTTTTATGGATCACATTGCATAAACTATTTTTGTAATAATAATGGAAACCTCTCAATGATCTAATTTGTGACAATTCACTTAAAATCAGTACAAAATGCACAAAAATCAAACATTTTTCGTCGCTTGAAACTGTCATATTTTTAGAAATATAGAATAAAACTATGACAGTTAAATTTGTTTTTGGACTCTATTTATTCTCTCTCTTAAAGTAAACATATTTTAAATTCCAAGGATTTGACTGGAAGAAATCGATATAAGATATATTCGCAAGCATAAAATATACAATAATATCAAGGAGATTTTGAAAAACTCGGCATTTGCTTTAACATATATTTCTATTTATTAATACCTCGCACAATATAACGTTTTCTGAATAAGGCGTCTTTTCACCACACATTTCTTATTCTGTTTGTCATATTACTCGCATAGGTTTATTTGGACAGTGAGCGAATCGATGCACGAGCTTTTTGAACAGTGCACACAACGCAGCCAAACGTAACGCGCATGCGCAGATGCGAACGAATGCATAAATCGACCACACAGCACGCTCACACAAATGCCATCCTTGGAATTATGCAAATCCGATCCAGGGGAGGAGCCATGCAGTGGGCCCGCCATCGTCATTATGGTATAAAAGCAGGGGGTTGGCAAAGTAGCAGAAGAAGGAACAGGAGGAGGAAAAAGGAGGTGGTGCAAGAGATGAAGAAGAAAAAGACGAAGAAGAAGAAGAGAGGAGAGGAGGAAAGAAAAAAGTTGCTAACCTATAACAGGGTCATTAAAATGTGAGCTGAACGAGCAAGGCGGCTGCTTTTTGGAGAGGATGAGGATCAACAGTCCCAATTTCGGAGACATGGGTTTGTTCCGATTCATGGAGTAACACAAAGCGATGAGGACAACATGCAAAATGGCGCGGATCAATCCGCTGCATGTGCCTAAATCCTTTTTTAGTTTCAAAATGTCGTTAATGTTGTGCACGCAAAATAAATGCTCCAGGAAAGATGGAAAAGATGCTGAGCAAGACAAAAATCTTACAAATAATTGCATAACTAATTCACTCTACTATACAACAAATTGAGGAGTGTTAGGAAAACAAATACAAGTTGGCATCGTACAACCCACCAAGTCGAAATTTAAAACATGAATGAAGCAAATCAAAAACTATAAGTTTACATTTAAATTCAAGACAAAAATAATTTAAATTCGAAACTAAAGCGACTTGGCTGGTTTAGCCACCATATAAAACGTTTATAAAGAGCATTTTTTATCAAGCTGATATCATATTTGCCCCACAGACAATAAACATTTTTATTATTTCAAGTACTATAAGAAATATTTTTCGTTAAAATATCCGTTTACAGTTCTAATTTCTAAATGACGCATTTAATTAATGAACACCCTAACAATCGTGAATATTGTTCATTAAATATTGGTTCGTCACAAAAATATTGACATTACACAGTGTAGCTCAACAGACATAACGTACAAGAAATGTTAACTAAGGTATAATATCTCCATATAATATAGCTTATTGTACTAATAGTAATGTACAGAAACTTTGCTATTAGATGTAATGCAAATTGACAGAAATCCGAGCTTTAGTTGAAAACTTTCGCATCAGATTATCGAGTTAATCTGTACGAAAGCTGAAAAGGAAGACGGGACACGCAACATTTCGTATATCATATGTGAGAATCACGGTTGCAGGACAAAACTCTTACATTTAAATGCATATGGCTAATCTTATTTTCAATTTGCTAATGGTCATAACGGGTAACTTTTGACTTGCGGTTATCCAATTACCGTTTCTGTTTTTGAAATACATCTGCATCAACCGTTGCAGCTTAATGAAGTTTTGTAATTATGACCATAAATTTATAAGTAGCCTATTTGTCGACTTATTTCCAGCAATGTTTTCCGGATATGCATATTCTGGTTGAAGAACCCTCACGGTCAAGGAAAATTGTGTAAATTACAGTTAGAAAATTAATTAGAGAGTAAAGTTATCATAATTTCTGCAGTTGCATAACAGTGAGAATTTCAGGGAAAGTTCAGAGCTTTATGATACGTACCCACGTGTAGCATGCAGGTTAGCGCAGAAGTGCGATATATTGCACAACTGTACCGACTACATGATAATGGAAAAAAAAGCATAAGACAATGTAATTGTGTCATGCATGCATGCATAGGGAATGGAGATACCGTGCACGTGACGTTGCACGCAACTTTCTATATATAGTTGGTAATGGAGAAAGATGCACGCATTTTGAAGTGATTCGCAAAAGCTGCGTCCCGACCATCAATCTATTATACCCCGAAGACATTTCGGGAAATTGTCCCGGCTCAATTGAATGCACTCAGTTTTGTACTCCCATCAATCTTCTCTCTCAAGAACAAGATCACTCGGGTGGGCGAAACGAAACTTTGTAATCAAATGTATATATATAACGCGAAACGAAGAAACAAATTACAACGGCTAACAATGGTAGCCCAGAATTGAACAAAGATTTCACTTAAACATATAGAATTTCAAAACGCAATCAACTGCTAGGCTTAAGACTGTTATATTCGTACACTAGTCTGACACAGTCACAGGTGGGAAATAAGTACATAAATGGGATCCGAAAGAGGAAATTATAATGCCAACATGATAAAAATGACAGGATGCTGACATGCTAAGATAAACGTTAGCATTTTTTACTCATTTCATAATACAATAAATGGATGACAAAATTATTGGTTTAACTTCTTCAGACAAAATTTCTATTGAATATATAATAAGAAACACAAAAAGTAAACGTTGAGTGAGATTCATATTCTTTAATGTCGTACGTAGTGATTGGAATTAGTCTACCTTTTGAGATTAATTGTATATAAAATCTTCAAATAATATCTCAAACACGTAGTAATAATTAACCTCATCATTGTGCGTTATACTACACTTCTTAAATATATTAATAAAATATAAAAAAGATGTCATCTTCACAGCAGGGTATTCAATATTTTGTATATGTCAATAATAGCCACCATTGGCCCAAACTGAAATGAATTTACGTTTTCTTAATTAAAACATGGCAGCGCAATGTTCTCCGAATAATACATCGACGGAAATTTTAGTTTGTTTGATTTGAAATGCGGGCAAGCATTCGACTACAACCAGCATAATTTTTTTGTTAATGTGTCACAGCATCCTGGTGTCTCAGCGTGAGATCATTCATTTTGCAGCAACCCAGTAAAACGCAATTTCCTTGCAAAATGACAACGTGACAAGCACTTCGGAAGCGATAGAAATATAAAGCAGTCATTTGCACTTAGCGTTTTAATTTTGCATTTAGTTCGCAAAATAGACTGTATACTGTGAAAGCCTTAATGGATTGCGAAAAAACTACTTCAACCTGGGAATTTGTTGTGTACGTCACCTTCAACTAGCAAATAAGTCTTGCATTGTAATCAATAAAAATGGTAAATAAACAAAGTGCAAGATGCTCATGACACGAGACAGCCAGCATTATTGGTTGGCCTTTCGCCCAGGGAATATACGAACACTTATAAAATATTCAATCTGACAGTTTTCTGTATATTTTCCTGCTTGTTTCGTTGAATAAATCGCGTAAGTGATCAATAATTACAATTCAAAACAGGTTTGCAAGACGAAGATTGAATGATTGCCTTCTAAGAAATCGCAAATGCAAAGCACAAAATGCCCAGAGTTGGTCATACAAATGGAACACTTAACGATATATTCCGTATTTTCTGCTGAGAACCACGAAAAAATTGCAACTATTGATATACATTCGTGACAGTTCTAAGTCTAAATGGAAAATTTACAAATAATTGCGTTGATGAAGTGCGAGTTTAATATTGAAACTGCTATTTTCTCAAAGTGTCCTATTTATATGACCACCAGGTTGTGCATAAAACATTAATGCATTAATGCATTATCTTACTCAAAATGAGTTGTTCAGAACTAGTTATACAGCTGAACATTTAAAACAATTTTAAGCTTTACACAAGATTAACTCAAAATATTTAATGAATGTTTAATGTTTATAATGAATTTTGAATTTCCAGTTTAGAAACTACAACACTGCTAATATACGATTTGAGAAATAGAAACGCAGCATCGCTCTTGGAAATAATGTAACATCGATCCACGCAGGAAATTTCTGCACACATTAATCACGTCATAAATGTTATATAGGTATATAGCAATTAACGCTCCATTGCAAAGATCTTTGCTTCCTGGAAACCAGAAACGGTGTCAACTTTTGCCTTCCTTGTTCATTTCCTCTGTTATTCTATTGCTGTGCTCAATAAATTCTGTACAAAATACAAGCTGAGAAACGGCACACTCAAAAATGATGAATGAAGTAATGTGGAAGGAGAATTCAATTGCTTTATTAGCTTAACATCCTAAGTTCAATGAAAGTATGTATTAATGTCAATCTGAATCAATGCCATGCAGTCTCAACTATATACAAGGCTAATGGCGATCGATTACGTCATTGGCTATTAGCTGGGGTTGCGTGATACTGGAATCGTGTATTGAAGGAATTACATGGATTGAAGCATAATACACGCTTGAGACACAATATACTGCCATATGAAGCCTACCAAGTTCATGTACAAGCCATGCACGTTGCAGGTGTGCGTGCCGATCGGGCATTTTCTAAGACCATTAGGAACGAATAATCTTGAAACATCTTCGAAAGCTATTTAGAAAAGAAAAGAAAAGAAACGAGTAACCAATTTGTTATACTGCGATAAATAATTCAGTCATGGCTGTATAGCGAAATCAACCAATTATACCTGTATTACCGGCTGTACAATATTTCAGTTGAAAAGTGGGAAAATGCATATGTACTATAACACAGATTGATTATTGCTGTGACATGAAAATCACGTCTTTGATTGCCAGGCTCGATGCGCATATGCATTTGAGTCACAAATGTTGAACAACTTGGGAAAATTGCAATAAGGATTAATTAATAGGATAAATATAATTTTGGCGTATATTTCTGAGGTGTATGTTGTGATAATTTCATCGGAATTCACACCCATAAAATACAATTTCGTATTCTTTCAATGTATCTATAGGCCTACTATTTACATGCTAAGAAGTAAAAGTTATTTTAGAACAAATAGAAATTTATTGATTACCTACAAGAAGTGGCATGTGACGCGCGTTATTTATACAATAACATATCGATCCATTAACGATTTTGTGGAGAAACTGGTTGTTAATATAAACTTTATTGTTAAATATAACATCTATTTGAATTCTAAACGCATCAGACAGTAGTAAACTGGATTATACACATTTCTTTTTACACTCATCTCCACAGGAGAGAAATTCGAATTTAGTATCGCTATTTCTCCGAAAATAAGATCCGCTCTGAAAACGAGCCCTATAACACAATTTTTAAGGATGCTTTTAGTATAAGACCTACCCCAAAAATATACCGTAGTCATGGCCGTAACCAGGACATGAAGAAAGGGATGCATTTTCAGAATTTCAAGATCTATTCTACTGGAAATAAAAGGTGAATGATTGATTTTTAATTCACATCAAAGTGTCATAGTCTTCATTTTTATGATAGTCCTTGTCAGTTCACCTTAAACACATGAAACAATATCATAAAGAAATTAGATATCCCGTTAAGATTGTCAGCTAGAATGACAGACTTGTTGCTGAATTTTGTACAATGAATAAATGTGGATTTTTGTATGTGCAAAAATAAGAGATCCCGAGAAAATAAGCCGTATTGCATTTTTTGGAAGCAAAAATTGATATATAAGACCCGGTTTTTATTTTCGGGAAAACGTGTTTTAAATGTTTTAATAACCGGAAATTAACAAATGGCATTTCAACATGAAAATGGCAAAGAACGTTGGAGATATATTTCTACAGTTAGGTACTTGGCAACGCTTAATTCAGGTCGAAGTATATTGTAACCGTAGCAACGGTAGGAGAAATTTAAGGACTCGAAACCCTATATAGGTTATACAAGCGAAGAAAAATTGACAAACTTTGCTCTCAGGACGAAGAAATTGCTCTTGCGATTGGGTCGCTAACGAGATATCTTATCAAAGCTGAGCTTGTTTTTCAAAACCAAATCTTATCCGAATATATGGAAGAACATGACTTAATACAGTACCAACTCCTGTAGACCGGTTATAATGCGAATTAAACAAAATATATCATATGCACATAATTATGCGATACCACAGGGACATCATGCAGCGTTATACCAATTCCAAATTTCAGAATATCCTGCAGCGAAGCTTAGGTAGTTTCAAGATTTTTCATTTATCATTTCTTTCTAATCTCTGTGGTTTCCACCCAAACATTGTTAACCCGTTACGTTTCACATGACATCCACATATAACATACTTGGCAATCGAATAATTCGGCATTTAAAAATACTATTTAGTGTAAAGGGGAGAAGAATACCTACAACCATGCACAGCAACAAAGAAATAGTGCAGAAACCGGCAAAATTAACCAATTGCAACAAAACAAGGAATAATTTTTAAGTAGCCTACATAAATTCACCAGACTGAAATTTCTGCTTAATCACACAGCTATTTTGATTTAACCACTAAACAAAGCTCAACCCAAAAATTAAGTTTGCGAATTCAGGTCAAAATTCCAATAACATTTAATCTCCAAAGTCCTACATTGATGGATGGAAACAAAAAAGCTGATCATGATGCCGCGTATAAGTTTCCATAAACTTGCCCAAGTAAAACTTTGCTTTCATTCATCCCAGTTCACTTTACTTCCAGCATGGGTCCATTAAAGCCAGAGCTAAAGGCATAAGAGTAGTGTACACTGTACAGTATATATAGTTTTATCGTGCAATGAGAATTACCTCAGGAGAGTAATATTTTCTCTGCCGACCCCATATAGGTGATTAATCGTTACTGCGATGAGTGATGAACTGTTATTTAGACAGGTAGCTAGTTTTGATCTGGGATTAAGTAATTTTTTTCTCTTGGTCCTGGAAAGTTTCACTTGTTCGCGCATGGCGAGCTTGGAATTAGCTTCGTGACACGTTTCACAAGGGTCCCAAGACTAATATTGACTTAACCCGGGTATAGTGCTTCCTGAAACGGGCGCTACAGGAAATTAGGGCTCTATATGGACACATTTGCCATTGCCTCGCAATACCCAAAAAAAAAAAGGATCAATGCGCTGGGTGCACGGATGGGTTTGGTACACCGGAGGTCGTCGTGTCCATGACACGTATCGTGCAAAGTGGAGTAGTACAGGGTCTTCATCATGTTCCCTGATACCATATCGCATGTTAACTCATTTTCGGAATGACAAGAGCTACGTCTCGCCTCATCATCAGCAACTAGTACATAAATGAGATATCCCGACCACTTTTTTTCCTCTGCCCTAAAAACTGAATTAGGAAACAAGCATAGCGTAAAAAACGATCACAAACCACGCAGCTTTGGCATTGATTGAAGAACTATTGAAGAGAGAAATGGAGGGGAAAGAGGTCTTGCATGTGAGTGTGTGTGTGTGTGTGCTGAACATATTCTTCACATTGATTAGCGGATATAGGTATATACAGTGTGAAAATCAACCTCTGTGCAAGATAATTTCCTAATTAATCTTGGGTATCGTCTTTTGCACAGTATCATGTCATGTTAAAAAGCTATATTACAGTCTCACTGACGTTAATTTGCATCTAATCACCCAACAAAGAAGGCGCTTATACATATCATATTGCAATACTTGTTTGGTTCACACTGTGTACAAGAAATCCACACTGACATTTCTGGACAACACTTTGGACAATCTTTGTAATTAAGCTACACTGACATCCATAATTGCAAAATTTACAGATTTAAAAAGACCGTTGATCTCGTTGTCCTTATAGATTCTACAAACGTACTCGATATTTCAGTAAAAGCTTAATTGTAAGATTAAAATAAGTTTGGTGGCATTTTTGACCCACTTTCAAGAACCAAAATGCCAATCATGCAAGACTAAAATGTATTACTACTTCCTGCATGACCAATTATACAGCATGCTAAGGTTTTTCTCAATAGAAGTAGTTGGACGTTATATATGGGAACATATCTAGACGCCATTTTTAAAGAGGCAGGAAGGAGATGTTCTGGTGTCCAGTTGTCCAGCTCGTCACTTGATCGGTGTTGCTGACGAAATTCGGTACAGCGACCGCCTTCCTCGTAAAATGAGCGGACAACACGATTGGAGACCGCAAAAGTGCACCAACGACTCGTTTTTATTAGCTTCGTGACAAAGAACCTTTGGGTTTGGTCGATTCTGACAACCAATCATTGTCATCGTCAAGTTGACTTTATTTCAGCGACCCGAGTCCATTTACCTTGACGGATAATGAAGGTGTCGTAGAATTTCGCCATCTCATGACAAAGGCCAACCTTGATCACACCATTTCACTTAGAATTACGAAAATACTACGGGATTATTGTTTATTATCTTGCTGAAATGGTAGTAGGCAACAAGTTAGCTAGCTATAACTTTATAAAAGGAGAAGTATTCAATTTCTTAGACATTACCCCAGAAAGATACCAATATAGTATTACTCTGAACAAGAAGACATATACCTATCATGCCTTTCTAAGAAGTCTACTTCGGTCAAATTATTGATACTGTATTTTAAAAATAATTGTATTGCAGAATATATTTCGAGGTATTTTCTTAATTTACAGAGATGCCTCAAACTTTTTGTGCATTTAATTTTCTTGGCTATAATGAAACAGCTATTTATTTAGATGAAAATAAGGCAGATTTGCAAAGTCACATATAAATAAATCTGTCAGATGTCTGAAATACAATAGAGAGAAACTTCAGAACACAATTATCAAGAACTTATTATCCACTACATGTTGGGGCAGCAGTAATTACTTTGAAATGTGATTAGCTTGCGAGTGCAACTTCATGTATGGTTTCTGATATTGCAAACTAAAATCATGGTCATCGTCAAAGGGCAAGCAATTTTGGACAATGGTATTATTTCATCTATTCTAGAGACCAAGGGTCCCATTTCCCTGCATTTCTACGAATTCCCAACATTTCACGTCATCAATGGTCCACGTATTATTGTGCTCACAAAGACACTTAAATGGCTTCCATGCAGTATAGTACTAGCTTGCCAAAATGAATTCGCCATTTATTTCAAATGAGTAGTGCATTTCTTTAAACCACGCATGTGAACAAAAGTATAGACCACTAATTATAGACAAAGAGACCATTATTATGAATAAAATTAGAGTCAGTTTTGCATTATTTCAATGTAGAAATGCTCACTTTTAAATAAATCATCTGGGGTTAGCATTTTTCGCTATTTGCGCAATGTTGGAAAATCTACACAAAACTTACAATTTTCGAACTATAAAAAATCCTATCCTATAGGTCAACTCTTAAATCATATTACAATTACCAAAATCTTAATATTCATTTGATAAACCAAAACCCATGTTTCCCAATCAGATTACAAGCTAGCTTTTGCCATTCAAATTATCATACTCTTTGATCATGTGACTTTGCCATGATCCAAAATTACTATATCATGATTCTGGTGTCAAGATTGAATGCAGCAATTGAGAATGACTGACCACGTTCACTGTTTTATTAACGCAGTAGGCAGCTAAAGTACCTATGTGCATGAGCTACCAATAGATGATACAAACACGTATTGCACCCTGTATCGATTTCTAGTTTCAGTAAAATATTCGGTTAGTGTACTTCAATTCAAATCCGTTTCAATTTTCCATATAAATTGAAATGTTTGTGTTACTGAATTTTGCATTGCGTGCATAGGCCATATATATGCATACTGACAAATCAAAATTGGAAACGGAGGGAGTTTATGTAAATATACATATATAGCGAGAGAGTAATTTGCGCGTCGAAATGTTTCTTGACGTAGAAAGAGTGGCTTGGATTGAAGTCCGAAGACTTGGTTTTGAGGTTTGTCAGATGTTGATTATTATTGATTGCAAGCCACACAGCGTGCGCCTCTAATTAACTTACGTCAGTCGAAAGTGTCTCCGAGGGGATGGGGAAGCAGAAATACGAAGGAAATAACGGCACAAAAAATGCTACGGAAGCAGGCAATGAGCTATAGACCGATCGAAAAGGCTTTTGAAAGCTAAAGACGGATTACAACGTCGTTATAGGTTGCAAGTTGGATTCAATCCCAAGTTCCCGTACAATCTAATTGCTCGTCTAGAGAACGTTGTGCACCACCCCTACACCCCTCAATGAACAATACAAGCAGGTGAATGCAAAGAAGACAATGAACAGCGGCTGAAACTTAACGAGACAGATTATTCTAAATAATCGACCAATTATAACTTAAGACTTTGAATTCCTTGCATATTGTTCATGCCAAATACTTAAACTTCATAGCCAATTTTTGCTTATCCAATGTCGCAAAGTAATGCAGATAATAAAATTGTAGTGTCATTTTTATCATTTGACCCGACATGAGAGGGTAATGTGCAAATAACAGTAAGTAACAAAAGTTATGTATGTCTGACCTAGCTCTATCAAATCAATTGGTTCTGTAGCAATATTAGCTAGCAATGGTAGTTCTGTTTATTTAGAATCTCATCTAATAGAAAGCTCTTATTATTAATAATACAGTTGTGTCATTAATCCCAAATCCCACAGCACAAGAAATACATTTCATCTTTTAAGATTGTATTGTACAAATTTACTGGTATTATCGCGTATCGATCAAAATGAATACAACATCAGCTGGCATGCAAATACAGTGGTGGTCATATAAATAGGACACTTCACGACGTTTTGGAATTGCAGCTACTATTGAAATACATTCGAGAAAATAATAAAATTAATAAATACTTGTGTTGATGAAATATGCGTTTATAATATTAAAATTGCACTAATTTGTTCAAAGTATCCTATTTATATGACAACTACTGCCTGTCCTAATTACAGCTCTTAAGCTCAATGAAGTATAAACACTGTAGTAAAATGAAATTTAAACTTTTCAAACTTCATTTAACGAACATGTTTTGCATAAATCTTTTCCTCCCATAAAATGTATATTTCATGTACGTATACATGGATTTGCAGTACTCTGTAGCATTTCAGTAATGAGAAATAAGCTGAATGAAGAGATCTAGTGCTTTTATTGAAGTTTTAGAGTAATACGAACCAGTTGAAATGGCAAAGATCAGATTTAAGATAGTTCTATTCGATCTTTATACGCATGCAAGCTAGTCTTTATTTGAAAAGGCAGTGGCGTTTCAGATTGTTGAAACAAATTTGAAGCAACCCTGGCAATAAAATACTCTGAACAATAGATAATATGAGATTTCCTTTGGAAAAAGTTTGCTTAAGATTGAAAGTCGAGCACTGATCATGCCATCTTGGGTTTCAGACAAGCTAGCTGGAAATGATACGTTACCTAAGAATTCGAAAAAGAGACATGGGCCATGCAATTTCATATATTACACGATAGCAATAACAAGAGTTGAGCAATAAAATGTATTACAATGACAAAAGTTCAGCAATATTGGAACAATCGACACAAAATTTATTAAAATATACCCCAATAAAGAAACTCAAAGGTTTCTTTAATGATCTATATTTTATAATACCACAAATAGTTCAATAAAAATACATAATGGTAATCTAATTACGAGGATTCGGAAACCTGCATATCATAAGTGATTTTACAATGCAGGAAATCTGTGCTCGAACCCCAGCTATTAATACTAAACTTCTGTAACTGCATGAATAATATATTTGAATGATGTGAAATATAACAATGCAATACGGAGTATAGTATAAGGATTGTTACATTACCACGACTTCTCGAGTCAGAGGAGATTGTGCACGTTAATCTTATTAGTGTCCAAAATGAAACATATTTTAAAAATGAAATACTCCACCTTTGAAATTTAGTAGACCTGCATCTTCCACGTCCATTACAGCTCTTAGTTTAATGCAGCCATGTAGCCATGGGAAACATCATGAAAGCATAATTCTGCTAATCTGACTATCTAACCAAGCTTAGAAATATTAGAGATGAAGCCTAATGACAAAATATATTCTAGCGTCTTCAAAATTTCGCTTGAACCATGCCGCTTGACCGTGTACGAACATGTTTGTTAAGTTACATCGAAGAGTAGCCATTGCGGTATAATGGGCCAAAATTCGCCAACATGAGGAGGAAAACATTTCCCAATAGGATTTGATGGTTCGGTTGGTTGGGTTAGATGGTTGCGTGCGAAACAACAACTTTATGGACCGTAACCTGTCTGAACCTTTGCACTGAACTCGCTCTAACATCGTACATGCTCACAACGAAACTGTGTGGCACTCGTAGTCGTTTAATGATCACGCCAAGTGGCCACCTCAGAACCTCTCATGAGAATTCCCTTCTCTCGTGTTCACTCTCAGAAATGGTCAGAAATCAGCACCGGGTGTAATGAACGACTATGACCTCGTAAGACCAAGTACGGGGGTGTTGTTTAGGGTCCTGCATCCAAATCACTAAATCAAAAGTGCAAGGTAGATAAACGTAAGTTCTCCTTAATTGCTCCTGCCCAACTCTTTATGGATCAAACGTAGTTATTACATTTGAAAGGGCACTGTAGTACCTACATCAAGCCTTGTACTTTACCAGTCATATTCCTGCATCTTGCATAATAACTTACATCTTCTTTCACATAATGCACATACATAATTACAAAGTTGGCCTTGCTCAATACTCCATAAATTTCAAAATATAAATCACTCGTTATATTATCTTGCTGCAACAACTGTAGCTTTGGTCATTTCGAGTTGAACTACAAGAAGTGTAATTATGCCAATCCTCTGCGAAGTATAGATCAGTAAAAACTGCTAAATAAGCTACCTATAACCAACAAGCCCTTTGAAAGAAATGAATGTACAATACGACACAAATTTTTCAAAACTTGCAATGTAGAAAATTAATGCAGAACTAAACTAAGAAAAAAGAATAGTTCCACAAAGCAGAATGCGCATAAAACATGGACATTAGAAATAATTAAGTGAGCAAAACGTAATTGTAAGAAATGCAAGAGAGGTTGAAAGGCCCGGGACAATCTATAAGGCGTTTACGGCTGCGATTATGGGATTAACGGTCAATAGTGAACTTTAGCGTTAGTGTGTAGGTTATTTATTATGATGCATGAAATGATGTATCAACAAGCGAATCTAGCAATGCAGGTCACGCGTTCAATTTGACATAATTATGAGAGCGATTCACAAATTAGTTTAAATTTTATGGGAAAAATTATAGAACACATGAATAATATAAGTATTTAATCGATGTCATAATTCAAAAATTCACTGAATTAATAAGTAAAACTAGAATTTCTGGAGTCTTTAAATTACTTGAACGACTTCATTACTGGTACCTGCAGATAAGCATGTTTTAAGAAAAAATATACACAACAATACATGTTTAAATAAATATATTCCTGAATTAGAAATCTTAAATGAATAAATACTTAATAGATGCCAAAGGTCTTGCAAGGAAATATTACTTTCTTTATATGCTATACGTACTATAGCAATTAAATATTAACGAAGTTTGATAAATATACAAAGGCAATCAGCTGCACTATTTGAAATATATATTTTATATTTGCATGACGCAGCACACCATTGTTAAGACTTCCAAACAAAACGCTATTGTTCCAAATACCTGCTCTAGAATCAATAATGTATCAAATCCACGTAGTGCAATTTAATCAAGAGTCGGCATTTCATTAATTATTACTAACGGCAAACCTTCACAATATATGTTATGAAAAAAAAACAAGCTTTTGAACACAGTAGGAAATATTCGACGTGAAATGCAACACACACACAAAAATAATTTTCCGGTCTTCCAGTGCGCCACAAGGAACGGTAATTGCATTTCAAATGCCAATAAAATTTCCAGGATAATCCTTTTTTGAGATAACATACTATATTATGGAAAATGCAATTTCTGATATGCGCAGCTTAAATAATATGAATATATACGAATAGCTACGTAGAAACAAAACGCACGTTCAATATTTAACCCATACTTTAATAAACAATAAAATATCTGCATTGATACCAACAGCATCTAGACCTATTCCAAAATAGCATCTGATTGCAACATAAAACGCTTTGCGAGCAAAATAAATTGAATTGCAACATAGGTCGAACATTTACCAATGTTTTATTTCGAAAAATATTAATAGCTCGTGTAAATTTTCGACACGAATTATTAATTTTTATTATAAATCTAAAGATAGTCTGGTTTGAAAAGGTGAGATGGGAGGAAAGATGGGAGCATTATAAAGCTGGTATGGACTTCCTATAGAGCACATTTTTCTGAAATTGGGGCAATTCCATCGCAGCTCAAAAATGAAATGGTTTCTGAAATTAGCATATTGATGCATCCGTATAGCTGCACTGGTACACAAAGGGTTATATGGTCAGCACGTGCTACGAGCTAGTTTTATGCTTGGCTTCCGCATTTGAATTACTACTCAGACACGGCACATCATGCACATCCAATGTTGTAAAATATAGGCTTACTCTAGATAATTTTAAAGCATAAACCATGGTACCTGGAGACACTTTAATCACGGAATAAAGACCAGGGTTGAAGTTGTAATCATTTCCAAAAATGCAATACAATTGTGGATTTTGCATATAATTTTCCAGCAATAACCATACTGCAAATTACGATGACAATAATGATGTGACGAATCAAACTTTCTAAGGGCAGCAACAATAAACAAAAAATGTTGCCTACAAAAACTGGAATAGCTAGCTAGGTAACAGACCAATGATAAATGTTAATAATTTAGAAAAGATCAGTTTGAATACGATCATTTATCTGCAAAATTTATTATTGACAAGACTAGGAGCTAAATGTATGGATTATACGAATATTTTTGTATCATTTCCATTGAACGAAGTCGGCTTCTTACAAAAAATCATGATTTCTGAATAGATTGTGCGTGGGTTACTCATGCAATTTCAACTAAATTCGTGCCCCAAGAGTCTACCTAAATACATTCAAAAGTTTGTTTGGTTTGAACTTCGTGATATGGAATTTTTTTCAGAAACAGGTTGGAACTTTGTAAAAAGGTTTCAGACCAAAAATCAATAACTGAATATAAAACGAACGCGATGCCAGCAAAGAAGAATACGCCATAACTATTGTCAATGCGATGCATACCATGATTGATAAACTGTGAACCATGCATATTGGAAATATCATATTCCCTCTAGCGCTTAGCTATCCAATTATAATTGAGTTTAATTAATTAATTTTCTGGAATATCTCATTATATATAAATATTGTTTAATATTGATTTGCTGTTATGCATATTTTATTATATAACCTCAGGATATTACATTATATACCAAATAAAGTTTAACTTTGGGGCCAATTCCAGCCAATATATCACATAATATACACGTATATACTGGATACACAGTGTGCTCTTTTCTACAGAAATGAGTATATGGGAATGATGGACAGCTGAAAGCCCATACCGAGGTATTATTATTCACTGAAAAAGTCATAACCGTCATCTTCATGGCGAGTACAAGAAGGAGTAGGAGTGTCTGACCGCCCAATGTACTTTTTCACTTGTCATTATGACGCCTCAATCTAGTCAGTAATTTCTACTTGAAATCCGTACGAGTTGTTAGACCCTTCAATATTTCAGTGGTGACACACTTCATTGTTCGTGTGTCTCAGTGGTCCTAAGCATTCCAGCAGGATTTCGTCATCGATTTCGCTCTCTCGCAATCTATTCCGTGCTATTCACGAAATTTTCGCCGCCAAAAAAGAATTCTCATCATCGATTAGACGAATTTTCTCATCTCTTTCCCAATCTCAGACATAATGTACGTATAGCGAGAATTTGAACTATTATCTATATGCCATACCAGAATGAGTAAATAAATAGTCTTAATTCCCATGCAACAATTATATCAAAATAATTTAAGCTTATATATAGAGGGTGGGCAATTATGTTAAGCTATGCATGCATGTATAGCCAAGCCATAAAATAAAATCACAAGATGATATTGAAAAACCGGAAAATGCAGTCTAATACTTCAAGTCTACTTTATATACCATTTCAATATGTGCTTGCATCCCAGTATTTTATAAACACACATAGTTCATGCAGAGAGATGGTTTCGGAAAACATAATGTAGTTTCTTTATTTGACAAAGAATTTTTTTTAAATTGACGAATAGTTCATGCACACGTAGTAGTTTAATGCTAATATGTGTAACATTAGAAACTTACAAGGTTCTACAGGAATATATTCAATGAAACCATTATAAATATTTATATACTAATGGATATGGGCTGGCTAGCTATGTCAAATATGTTGATGCTAGTGGAACATTTACGGCCATCTTGTATTCAGCTTGCATGTATATAGCATTTCTCGTAGGCCTATAGTATACCTGTTCCATATAGCTATACACACATGTGATATGGCAATAAAGCTGGAGTTAAGAGTATGGCAGAAGGGCCTAACCAAAACCTAATCCTGTGTGGTAAATGCCGTTTAACCTGTAACAAAGGGATTGCATGGAGTCCGGGGATAAAATGAAGGGCACATTCACAGCTGACTGTCCAAAAAAGAAAGGGGAATAGAACTACTTTGTGATGGTGAAAAAAAGGTTTTGTCACTGTAGCGTCGACTCCTAATTCCTTTACGGCTCGACTCGTTTACGGCCAACTCGTGGAGCCCAAAGTCAATGCAATCGATAATCGGCGGAAGCAACGACCACGTTTCGCCGGAAAAGCCAAGGAAAAAAGAAAGAATACAAGCGAACCTCTGGTGCATTTTGGCCAGACCAGAACCCACCAAACCCCCGAACTTGAATCAAGAGAAGCAAAATCGATGGCCAATTGTAGTAGGCTAGGCTACATGCGAAGATGGTGAACAGACCGCTCAGCACAGCTTTTACGTCAATTTTTAGTTTCCGTAGAGGGATATGCCATTAAACGACCAGGAGGCTGCAAACCCAAAGACGTGGAAAGCCACTGCACCAATACAGCTTTTGCACCCAACTTTTAGTGCATAAAAATATATATGCAGCTAAGATTTGTCTGCTTGTAAATTCGCGTCCGAGTCATCGGAGGAAAGTTAACGGGTTGTTTCCAGTGCTTCACTGCGGAGATGTACAAGAAAAGCATAATATTGGGTCGCTTTTAAACTCTGGCCAAATATAAGTATAATATACGCAGCGATTTAAAAACAGAAACGAGGAGGATTTTACGAGCGAGTCCAGCAGAATAGGTTAATACGTAACACGGTCTGTTCGCCATCACCCCAAGAAGGAATTTATATTACCGCATTTCACCTTTTACTAGCTCTATTAGATTTTCACAATTTTAAACATGTAGCTAGCTACAGACAATGTTATAAGATAAATCCACCTCGTATTGTTTAGTCAATTAAATTTATAGCCGAAGATTTGGAGAAGGTAAGTGATGTAAGTAAGCTGTAAAAATCGGCTTTGGCTTTATGAGTCTATTGCGTGCTAGGAAATCGTTAATGTAATTCCGGATCTTCTTTTCACAAGTTCTTATAAATTGATGGCGTGATGCGAAATCATCAAATGAATTTTCGCTTTAATTGCTCTTGTAAGTTTGACATCTATCTTCAGCAGCCGTCCAATTAAGGGACAAGTCAATGCATTTGCTGCTTAATTGCAGCTCTAAAAAATGTTTTAACAACTCACCAAGTTAAGCGCTTTTCGGGGAATCGTCGAAATGTA
>WWPM01023485.1:0-23229 GCA_023279145.1 Glomeris maerens
TGGAAATGGAAACGATGTGCCCCAGATCAGTACCAATGGCATTAAGCCCAATGGTTATCTTATTGCTCCTCGCTCCAGAATAGACCCAATCAACGTCATCGGCAGGGGTATATCATATTTCTTTCCAATTAATTGCCCACCTGCTGAAAATACCTTCATTTCACTGCTGCATAAGCAGATTTCTATTCAGAAATTTTTGCAAACATTTACTAAAACAATAAAAGCTTGTATTTTTCCCGAACTGTATTTGCATTCAAAAAAACAAATACTAGTTAGCATACAAACTTCTTTTCACACAAAAAATTCCTATTGAGCCCTTCCAATCAATCATTTACTAAACATTGAAGAGGCGTGGTCAACACCAAAGCAACCAATTGAATTGAGCCACATATAGAACTATTCATCATTCAAACTTTGTATTTTCCAAGAATACAATTTTGATTATACTCGTGTCCTACAGGTATTTTCAACAGGATAGAGAGATATTTTATTTTGGGTAGGCCTAATTTTCGTTATATATTTTGAAGGAGTTTTACCTGCCGAGGAAAAACAAGTTATACCTTCGCCAACTCCTCCTCTTCCTCCATCACCTCCACTACCAGCAAACAGCAGCATCAACAACAACCATCACTACAACAATCAAACACCCACAAGGTCCCCTAAACTATATCATAATTTCAAAATTGCATGGTGGGTTAATATGGGCCAATCGGGACGATTTCACACGCAATTTGCACTATGATTCAATTAACTTTCACATTTTTCATGCCTTTTTCCATTATACTATATAGTGATGACAATGATCTACCCTCTGTCCAAGGGGTTACAATGCCTACTAAAATCAAAGACGATGAAATCTGCGGCATGGAAGACGAGGTTTGTCTATCTAAATATAACATCTAGATATTAGTTTACCAAAATGTCCCTTCCCTTTCCCCATAGGTGATGACAACCTCGCTATCCAAAAGCACTTTCAATAAGATGGTGAGCAAGAAGAAAGAAATTGTGAATGCAGAGCGGAAAAAGGCCGAAAGACAAAGGAAGCTGTATCAGCAGAGGAAAGCCTTCAACGATGACCTTGCGGTGCAAGACTTGGATAACGGCGAAAGTAAATACGAACTACTCATATATAGAATAACGAAATATAGTCAACTCAATTAATTGATTGTTACGAGTTGGAACGGTGTTGCCCTGGCAGCCAAATTGTAACGATTGCGCATTGCGCGGCAACAACACCTCAAACCGAATATAGATTGGCATTGAAGACGTAAGCAGCACTTATGCTAACCTTCATTTCACTAAATTGCTCTATATACAGAAAATCCTTCGCCCACAATAGTCAGACCACGGCCACCGCCAGGAAAGCCACCTACATTCACCAGGAAGCGAAACAAGATGCAAGTCTCATTTCCTTTCAAATAAAAAACAGAATTATTCCTCTGCCATTTCATATACACTGCCTAATGCGCAACACTAACTGAAAACTTTGCATTCCGTTTTGCTTGGTTTGTGCCGCAGGTTGTGGATTAAATGGCTGCCATAAATGCGAAACAAATCAACTATAGTTCATTCAAAAGCAGTTGTGAAAAAAGGCGTGGCCATATTCGAAGCTTATTGGATAGCGAAAACCGCGTGATATGTGGGCGTTAGTAGCAGTATAGATTCCGACATCTTGATTGGCAGCAGGAACCACAAGACACGCCTTTTTTCAATGTAGCCAATTGCGAGCACCGCGTATGCCACGCCTTTTTCCTCAACTTCTTTTGAATGGATTATAGGCCAAGCTAACTTACAGAGCACTTTGGTTTTTAGTTTTTCATGATGCATTTTGCCGAAGATTTTCGGTAAATCTTTGAAGTGAATCGAACCAGTGTTTTCAAATAAGTACGTACGTAGAACATTGTAATTTCCCAGTAAGTTTGAAAACGACGTCACATTTTTCTCTTTCATTCCAAGTTCCTGGTATAGATAAATCGATAATACAATTCAACCTTCAAAACGTATAACCTCCCCTTGGACCTGTTTAAATATAACTTCTGTATTTGTTAAATAATAATAGCACACTACTTTGCGTTTCACGACACATTATCCAGTTTAAACTTTATTAATAAAGAGAATTATAACCGTCATTTTTGCAGAGCTTCCACCAACAGTGTGGATTTGTTTTCAAACAGCACTGGAAGCTTATCTAGTCTAAAGCAATACCAGCCCAAAGAAGACATCGCGCAACTAATTCGTAATCCGGATGATGCTCTTCGAACAGCCGTATCAAATCTTGAAAACTCGGAATGGTAGCTATCCTAACTATACTTGAGATATAGCAGCCTAAAAATCATTTGAAATTAACGAGGACCAATGTTTTAAATTGTTTAGGAATATCAAGTGTGATGGAATCCGACTGATAACCGCATTGGCAAAAAATCATCCGCAAACCGTCAACGGCGATCTCCACGCCATCACCTTGTTGCTCGTGAACGAAGTAAGTAAATTTCCATTCTTTTCTAACAAATGTAACCCTCTCTTTTCATTTATACTGACATTATAACCTCTAAATGATTTTACAGGTTAAAAACTTGCGTTCAACTGTCGCGAGAGCAGCGATAGCCAGTTTCGGAGATTTATACCTCGAACTGAAGAGGAATATGGAAACCGTAATAATTACCTCGATTGAAAACGCCCTAAAGACCCATACCCCTATTAAATCTCCCGTTATAAATTCTACTTAGGACCTGGAATTGGTATGCCGGACGCTGTTGCATAAGTCTGGAGAGAGCAACGCGTTTATCAAGGAAGATGTCGAAAAGGCCCTTACGCAGATGTCGGAAAATGTCAATCCACAAAGATCAATACCTGCTCTGGTCCTAGGTGGTGTCAAGTAAGACTTAGAAATACTGAATCCTTAGCTAGGTATATAAAGCCCAAACGCATTTCACGATAACGTATCCTTTTATACGTATATTTACGTATAGTCACCGCAATCCTGCAGTGCGCAAGATGACAGCCAGTTTATTGGCAGCAATCTGCGAGAAATTGGGACCTTCTCGTGTAATGAGTGGGGCAAAAGACCTAACAGAGAAGATCATTCCCACTGCTGCAGTTTTTGTTATGGATGGGTCCCCTTTAACGAGGTAATAACTTTGGTTTACATTATATTACTGCTAGACTATTCTTTATTAGTGATCACTTTCACATGTGATCTCATTAATTTATAGGTATTATGGACGAAAGATTTTCGACATGATTCTTACACATCCCGATTTCGATAAGATGACAAGGCAGCATTTACAGCCAACTACGCTGCGCAATATTAGGGACATTTTGGAAGGACTTCGTACAAAGGTAACTAAACTGACTATAAACTATAATCAAATAGAAACGTAATTCTCTTGGTTTTTTAGGGACTAGGCAGCATGCCTAATGAATCTGCATCGTCACGTATGCCAAAAGTGCCAAAGTAAAGATTTGTAAAATTGCGGAAATATCTCGACAACTTTGGCACGTAAATGAGAAAAATGTATACCCCGATGCCGATACCCACTGAAAATTGTGTATATCTCAAATCTTATACGTGGGACAATGGGAATTGTTAATTCTCAAGCGTAAATTGACTTTTTTTTAAAAAAATATGACGATTTATCTGAACTTTGGTTTGTTTTCCAGTCGTTGATAGTATATAAGAATGAATAACGGAATTTGTTATGGACTGCTGGACAGTTGCTGGATCAAATGTGTACTAAAGAATTATGTAAATATAGAATTTATGTTTGCACAATTATTGAACACGCATCTGTTTTCTTCTACCAAGAAGTATCTTCAAGGAGGACATTGTAAAATTCAATAAGACCATTCTTTTTATAAAACTTATGTATAAAAAGTTCTGGCCAAATTCCTACAAAAGACATTCTCTTTGTACGTAATGTGACCTCTGTTTCCATAAATTGCTCCATTCAAGATGGCCGAATCACCTCTAGCAAAGGACATGCTACTGAAAACATTCACACAATTAAAAATGAAGTTCCAAAAACTTCTACTAACCTCATTACGATGTTACTGGGAAAGTTCCAATCCAATATTGTTGCTTAATTAGAAATCTTCGGCCCAATCCACTTCTGATTGCTTTTGTTCGAGACAGTGGACAATGCTCCTGCTCGAACATGTTGGACGTTGAGATTCAAAGTTCGAATTGTTCGATTGACTGCGATTGGTCGACGATTGTCACGTGCCGCCGACCTCGTCGGTGCCGCCCTCCAATCTTATCGGTACGGTACCGGTTATGAAGCCACTCCGCAAAAAACCCCCCACCGGACGCAAAAATACACACTATTATTTCTTTACGCTACTTCTCAATGAATTACAATTTAACAATAGTGTTAATTTGTTAGGCTTTTTAGCTCTTGGTAACGCACTGTTCCGCGAACGAGACATGAATGTTGAAACGAGTTCATACATTTGTCAATACCGGTACGGGTAATCGGTGCCAAAGAAATTGGGATACGTGTATCGTCGTATCGTCATCGTCGGCTGATCAGGCAGGGGTTTGGTTGACGTTGCATGTTTAATTTCAGCCAGTGTATTGGTTATCTTACTTGTTTGATCTCTTGGTTCACTCTCTTCAACGGGAATTCGTTGAAAATGAGTCATTTATATCGTTGAAAAAATCAAGAAGCTTTTTTCGCTATAATGGGGTTATGCAAATGTCCGAAAAAGAAAGTTACAACGCAATTCTGTTTCGAGCACAGAGTCAACGTTTGCGAGCATTGCATGGTAGCAAACCACTCCAAGGTAACATTTCGTATTAATTTAAAACAAAAACGTATTGTAATATGTACTCCATACATTTTATGTCATACTAGTTGTCTCCTTATAATTTCTCAAAATGTTCATAAAACCCTAAACAATTACAGTATGTATATCAATTCCCCAAAAACATTTTTGCAGTGCGTTATTCAGTCGTACCTACAGTGGCTTCAAGACAGTGATTACAATCCCAGCTGCCAGCTATGTGGAATCGGATTAGAATCTGACGAATGTGTCAGATTGGTTTGTTACCGTAAGTTTAAATTAATATAAAATCCACGTGATTTTCCAATTATAAATGGGAAGATTATTTATTAATTTGTTGCAGATGTTTTTCACTGGTCGTGCCTGAATCGCCACGCTCAACAATTGCCAACTAATACAGCTCCTGCAGGTTACACATGTCCCACATGTCAAGCGGATATATTTCCGCCTGATGTTTTAGTCTCACCTGTTGCCGATAAGCTGAGAGGTTTGCTTTGCCAGGCCGAATGGGGAAGAGCCGGACTTGGTTTACCATTGGTAAATTTGTATATGTAATACATAAACAATTATACATGCTAGGACTATATAAAGTTGGAGATTTCAGATGGATGTGGGGGACCAACTAAATGTGAGATACGGCCCCGAAGGTGGCAGTGTCGATTCGCAACCGTGCGATGAACAAGATGCGAAACCGCGCCATGAAAGTGACCGAGAAACTGCCAACGTGCAGTCTCACTCTTTTGCGTCTCCGGTCAAAGATTGGACCCAGTCAACCCCTAAAGCATCACACAGTCTCGTCAATATAAGCAATTACGCTTCACCGTTGCAGAATTCCCACTATTCGTCAGGTTTTTGATTCTTGCGTTTTTGCATCTACAAAATCCACATTGCCAATCGATTGTAATTTGTATGTTTCAACATAGATGCTACTGGCATTGCTTCACCAATTCTTCCAAAGCGTGCATTCGATGCACGGGATTCTGAGCATTTCGGAAACGTATCGTACGATCACGATGAAAACAAATATAGGAGACGTTCTCCATTGGAGTGGTTCACTAGATGGCTGAAGTAAATGTATTTTGCTATTAGATAATGTTTGACGTTGTAGTTCTATATAAAACTGGCTTTTATTACAAACTATAACGTCAAACATCTTGCAGTTCCCATATTTTAAGTTTCCTAATTTTCTGCTTTCCATTGCTAGATTAGTGAAGCCAAACAGTAGACAAGACCCCCACAGGAAGACCAAAAAATATGTCATGGTTATAATTTTATGTTTGGTGGGGCTTCTAACTCTGATTGGCATCATGATTCGTGCTGGTAGAACGGCTGCTAATGAGGATCCGTTTCTTGACCCAATGGCTAATCCGAACATACACGTTGAAGAAAATGGAATTGTAGAAAAGTAGACGTTGAGAATTATATAAGCTGCTTCTATGTTGTCACTATTCTCTATGCTTCATTCCCAAAAAAAAATAAAATCAATCAATGCTGAATTTCCAATTGAATTTAAGTTATACAATACAGTCCTCCCTCGATAATCCGGCCCTTCGATTTTCCGGTGCCTCCGGTAATCCGGCGTTTTTTTTATCTTCCTATTGAAAATTTTTTAATAAACTTGTTGGGAGGTAAATAAAGATTTCAATCTTAAGAATTTCTGTACATTCATGCTGATGGAATTTATTCCATTCACTCTGTATCTGTTATTAATGCCGAAATTTTAAACGAAGCGCCCAATCACAAAATGTTACTGAACATTTTAGTCTTACAATGTCATCCTGCATATACTGTACGATTTTGATCAAACCATTCAGGGACACCCTGTATATACTGGTGAAAATGGGAATTGCCACACCATGAAGGTCAGGGTTTTCACCGGGTAACAACATGGTGTCTAGTATTGTTGCAATTGCAAAATAAAATTCAGATAAATGTTTACCTGTAACCTGTAATTAATTTTATGATGTAAGCACCACATAACATTTATTTTCCCCTCATGATGCAATTGATATGTTTGTCCTATTTCACACCTTGATGCACATTCTTTCGTTTCGTCTTGCTTACTAACACCAAATCTAACTTTCAGTGCAATAAAAAAATGTTGTTTTTATGTCCATGTTGGGAACTCCCTTATTTTTTTTCTTTTAAATAGGTACATTGTGTGACAAATGATAACATATAGCATTAAATAAAAATGTTATATGACAAAGCATTTCTTGGCACATTATTTTGCCATCTCTGCCAATAAAATGTTCAAATAAAACTGGTTTTGGCGCAGGGAAATGTTACAAGCTGCCTCCCAGACATTCGGTTTATGGCACAATAATTAGAAGCATAGTGAGCTGGGATAAAAGTCCATTTCATTCAACTTATTCAAGATGGATGACGAACAAATAGAGACTTTACGTGAAGAATATCACAGAGCTGGATTGCCAGTTCCAACGTACAAGATAATTTATGGACGCCAAAGGGATCGCAAACCGAAAGATTACAATGCTAACCCAAGGGAGGTGAACCGCGAAATAAGGAAAAACTCAAAACGTCAGCGTGGTAGAAGTTGCAGAGATTGTTGGTTATGGGCTTGGTGTTTTCGTTGGATGCGCAAGAAATCCAGTAACAATGTTGAGGAAGTCATTGAAATGCATGACCCATACGTTACCAATGACCTTAGTGGTGAACCTACATCCACTGAGCCTAGACGCTCATTTAGGCAAAATGTAAGTGCAATTCTGCATATAAAATAACTTTTTCCGTGTTAAATATTTAAATATGGGGTCACCCGTAACAATCGTACTCTAAAGGGGGAAAACGGTCTTTCAAAATGACAAGGGAAGGGATTACTAGAATATATAACAATATGTCACAAGTTTACGAAAGTATTCAGGAGTCTGGATGGAATTATTACCAATAATTTAGCTAATTAAATTGCTCCCACTCAATTAATTAATCTCATCTAAGTTTACCACAGCTTAGGCAAATTTATTTCAAATTAAAGGGTCTGTATATATGAAGGTATAGGTACTCACACAGCTCTCAGTGTTCCCATCTTCATCCGGTCTCCTTAATTTGTGTCCTACTCAAATTTGCAAATTAGCCTTCAGCTGTACCATGAACACTTTTGTTTCCCTTGGACTGCTTCATTTAAACTGCAAGGGGACACCTACATAAAAATATTGAACACGAAAAGGATCAGGTGACAAAGTACTAGAGTTACCTCCGGGAAATACATGTTGTGAAATAAATACAATTACGAAATGTTAAACTTTGTACTATGGCCTATCAAACACTTTTGTAGGACCTTAGATTGTTCATATGTAGTATGTATATAATGGAAACAAATATTAAACCATCTGCAGTTTACTTTTGTAATGTTCACATCTTCGGAAATTAAACGAGACATAACTTTAGATATCACTCAATAGAAAAAATGTTTCAAAACGCAGTTGATTGAAGTCCAATCAAATGCACATGTAGGCTGCGAAAATTAAATTTCAAATGCAATACAGGTTGTAAGTTATAACATATTAGTTAAAAATATTAGTCTTATATGCAATTTCATTCCAAAATAATTTGTATATTTATCATGGAAAAATGACATTTGCAAAACGGTTTGTTTCAACACCAATTAACTACAAGTCATTGTCCAAAATTTGGCACAAAACCAATGTATGAGATTCTCATATTATTCTTCACCAGTATATTGCAACATGTAGAATATATGAGCTGTTATTTTCATTCAAATTGAATGAAATGAAAATAGGAGTAAGAGAACGATTATTTGTAAATTCAATCTTATAAGTTACAAGTTAAATAACCGACTGAAATAATGTATGTCTATTGTTATCTTTTCAGGCAGGAAGGTGTGTTGGTAGATCTCTTCTAAAAAATTGTTACTACATTCAAGTGGCAACAGCAAACTCTCCACTAGGTCCGTCTCCATTATACACCGCCACAACTAGGGATTAAAATTTATGCTACCGTATAAACAAATGTAACTTATTGCAAGTGTTTTATGCACCATTATAATCAATGCACAATTAATTTTAATTTCATCTTCAGATTTTGTTTGATAGACACATTGCGTTTGCATCACTGTATACATTTAAATTGTCTGCTGTGCAAGATATTTGATCGTTGATTTCATTTGTACATCCAGGCTGCATTCAGTGTCTGTTTTTTTTTTTTAATTTCATGTGGTACCTGCAAATACCAACTTAACTGAATGTCCAAATGTTTAAAATTCTCCCAGGTCAAAAAATCTTCGCCCGAAATTTGTAATTGGAGTAATAAGACTTGTATTATAACATAAATGAAATAATAACAATGAATCTAATTTTAGGATATGTAATAAGTGGAGCTTGTGCATTACATTCAAGTAATGCAAATTCCCATTTGAAGGAATCCACTTTCCATCCTAATTACTTGCAATTGTAACTGACCTCAAGCAAATCGCAAATAAATACCACGTTTGTATTTGGGATTTCTGTTGATTTGTCCATTGAAACATGTCAATTAAAAAGATAACAGTATCAGTAAAACATACGAGTGAAAAAAAGACAAAAAAACCTCATTGTTTAAATGCAACATTATTAATAATTCTTTGGTCGCATGGAGTGGTTTGGCAAAATGGTTAAAGGACTACATTTTGGCCTAACAGTGACTTTAATTGGCGTTACAAACATTCGCGATTTGGATCCATCCACTGGAGGGATTTGCTTTACAAATACAAATGAATTAAACTTGAACCTCGTTTATAGAATCGTTACAGCACCTTCCTGGAAACACTCCACAAGAGACAGCGCAGGGTCAATGAATTACAATATGGCTGGTCTTAATTAATACATTGTTAGAATTTAGCTGTCAGCAAACCCACTTTGCCTAATGCAGTAGTACTTTATTACTTCCATAAACCAATTCGAAAATAAACCTTCCCTTATTATGGATAGTTTATGGACATATGTGATAACACGCTGCAGCGAATGAAAAGACTCCAAAAAGAGAATTTCAAAACAGTTACTTTTAACAAACACCATTTAACCAACCCATTTTACCCCCTCTAGACACTTCAATCGTAAAGTACGGTGCAGTAAAACTTCATTCAAATAGAGCAGATCATTCCCATATCAATTGAAGTTTGACCGCAAGCAATACATTACAGTGCATCAAATCCTTGTTTCAAAACGCACTCCGATCCGATTTCAAACTTTTTTTTTTAAGCTTTGCCTCTTCCAATTACCAAAGTAATTCAATTTTTTTCATTATGTATAACCTTTTCGTAATCTTACAATATGCATATATACACAGCAAGGGAAATGTTACTTGCGGCTGATTTTTTTTTGTTTTGCTGGGAATCCTACTCTAAATCCTAGGCAAGCCACTGCCAAATCATTTACAGCTTAATAAACAAGTCAAAAGTCATGTTTCTCTCCTCTCCACCAGCAATAACACTACTTAATTAATTCTTAACTAGCCTTTATACAATGCCAACTAAAAAGTACTTGCGGTAAACGGGTGAGAAAATATACGTGGGAAGGAATTTGCTAGAGAAACTCATACGTTACCGAATGAATTCATTTATTCAGTTCATTTTTTTTTGCTGTTTTGAAGCACTGAAATAAATTGCGCCCTAGTACCCATCGAAATCAAAAGCGCAGATAACTTTTGATCCAAACTCGCGGCTACTGATTTTACGGTGTCGAAACCCCTGCACACACCAACAAATTTATGTACAGCAATCGATAGCTCACCGTTATTTCAATGCTCCCCAATTCCTTCATATGATACCGAGCGAGGATTGCTTCGTAGAAATGCCGTAAATGCAATGGCAGTTTTTCTTTTAAATTATACCACAGCAAAATTTAAACAATGATTGTACTGTAAACCCCCGCAAACATGGCACCGATAAGTAGGATCGAAACGAAAATTGCAGTAGCTTACACTGTTTTCAACAAAATGTCCAAAAAAAGAATAAAGCAAACTGCACAAAGTGGAGTCAATGCAAGGGAAGGATGGGAATCGGATGAATGAGGGATAGAGGGATACAAAAATTCTGCATATTTCGTTTACACATTTCGGCCTTTAACGAGCTTCTCCTGTCCTAAAACGAAGAAAAACAAAACCAAACAGAGAGAACTGAAAAAACAAAAATCAATCTTTTCTTTCGAGAAAGGATGTCTCTGTATTTTGTCCTTCTTTGATTTGTGTTTGTCATGCATTAACCAGAAGTGGGGAGGAAAAAAGAAAAGAAGAAAAAAAAAGAAGAGTGAAATTAAATACCTTGAGACAAATTAAAAAGGATACAATAATGCTCATCACAGTTTAAGCTCGTTAGCAATCTTGGAGGCAATATTTTTGAAACCTATGGAAGTGCCCGATATTCGTTTAAAGCGCACGCCGTTGAGGGAGAGCCGAGGAAGTTTGCACACTTCGATCTCCCATTGCACCAGGCTGTCGGTGTTTGGATCACCGTGGACGCACAGCAGAAGGAACTTCTCGCGCTGCTCGTAGTCGCAGTTGTTGGCGTCCAGCACTTTGCGGATCTCTTGCATAATTTCGTTCGGGTCCCGGGCGCTCGTCGTCTTCATGCTCCATGTGAAGCGCAGCGAGCGGGGCTTCACTTGATCGTCGTTCACAGAACTGGTGGGAGGTGCAAGATGGAAACTGAATGAATCGGACATGTCAAAAAAGATAGAAAAACCAGCGGTCAACATGACGACATATGAAGTCACTCCAATCGCAAACGAGCCAGCCAGCGGAAAGCAAGTTATCAAGGCATAATGACAAAGAAGCAGTGCGGCTAAAGGGAAACCCGCTTCGCAAGAACTTCAAGCTCCGTGTGTGTCACGTTGGACTGATACTGTATACCGAAACTCTACTAATGCCAAGTCCGAAAAAGTAATCAACTACCAATTTATTTCTGTATATCTCGCCTGCCTCACTCCAAATGCACAAAACAAAAGTGAAAAATGGTCATCATGCAAAATGTTCAGCGGATTTCAAGTAGCATATTATTAGATGAAGTGCTGGTTTCCAAGTCTACAACACGTACATTATACAGACCATAAATCCGAGAACAGTCATCCTTTCAGGTTTTGCAATTGTTTCGTAGAAATCTAAACAACATTACGGGCATGGAATGTGTTTACCTTTTCATTCTTACCGGCAATTTCATTGAATAACCTGTTTCAAGACATCCTACACCGCAATCCATAGCTATTGCTGCTGATTACGCATCTTAATCATGAGATGTATCGTTGTTTTACCCCAGTAATTTCAGTTTCCATCTATTGTTCCTGTTATTATTGCGATTCAGAACATAGGGAGTGTTGAGAATGCACCCGAAAGATTGACCAGTCACGGGTTTATGTCTGTATTCGAGATGGACTCAATGTGATGCAAAGAAAAGAACTATATTGTTGCAACGTGGATCATTTGTGTTCCCCCTCAAGATCAGAGCTCGTAACCATATCAGTATCAATCCGGTGACATTTCCAGGATGGGGTATATACAATTTGTGTTGCTGCACTTTCAATTATATAGCAAGAAACTAGGCCCCACACACACACACTGCGAGAAGACAGTTACGCTTAAAAACAAGACCGGTAAATAAGTTCAGAGAGTTTTAATAAGAACGATTGCTAATGGCTGACGCGGTATAATAAACAGTACAGAATGTGCGGTACGTAAATTTTGAGTTGTTTGTTATTAAATAGTCAGGTAACTGGTTTAGCCCCTGACCTTATCGTTTTGAGGTAGAGTGTTCATCAGCCCCGTATCGAGTATTCCAATTCTTCATCTCAGCCGTAGGGCACGGAGTATCAGAACTGAAAACAAGCTGCCAACCTCAGTACGTGTATGCATAAACTAAGAAAACTAATTAGAAGCCACTGAAATACTTGCAAATTTTTCCACCTCCTTAACTTGGAACAATAACCCAACGAACTAATCAAAGACATTTTACTCTTAAAAGCTCCGAAAACGCAAAAATGTACAGTTCGAAGACGTGTCCCAAAGAATACTCTTGTGAGATTGGTAAACACTCACTCACTACAGGACCATACAAAAAAAAAACTAGAGAAGAAATGCATTGTAGCATGTGTTCAGCCATATTTGTTTCAAAACTTAATTAACCCAAGTTATCGGTACTTGGACCGTTGCAAACGGAGTCTTGAAAGATACACGGCGGCAACGGAAACACAGCTGTCTATCGTAGAACAGACAAAGAGGAAAATTTCAGTGGGTCCAATAGCCAGCTTGTATTGTGAACAGAAAAATCAGTAGACCCGGTGACACGGCGCTAGAATAATTTGCATTTGGCGGATTACACTTGCTCAAAGCACATGGCATTACGATTGGAGGGACTTGTCACCATCAATCACGCTGATACTGATACAGCATATTGCAAACGCTAGACATGCTCATCGTGGCCACACCAAGTATGATCACATGCAACCATACACTTTCAATTTTGAGCTGACCGTACATTTTGTCCTCGGAGATTCGCGCAAACCAAACTCGTCTACCGCACACACGTATTTCCCAAATTCACTTATACTTCGCCATGATGAATGAACCTGGTTGCACTTTACGCTATCTAAATCTGCAATGATGCAAGTCAACATCGTCTTGTCTTAAACATCAAGCCCCGTGAATCTTTCAGTTTCAATTGTATTGACTTGCACCATTTTGATTCGCCATCAATTATACTTTCTATAACCCAATAATATCTTTCAAAGTTTGCAAATTAAATGCCAAGTAACCACACTGAAATTTGTATAACCATACATGTTTCGTTTATTAGTTACTAATTTCATTAAGACTATGCAAAATATTCTAGCCAATAATATCGAGTGAAATATAGAAGAAAATTCGGAATCTTTACATCATCATACACTCTGTACATAACTTCATAAGCAATGCAATTTCAAGGTAATTTAATATATTAAAATTTCAATATAAGCAACAGGTCGGAATTCATCATTAGCTTCTCATTCAACATGCCAAAACTAGCAACAACTTAATTACTGTCACACCTCATGAGCAAATGTTATATGAAGGAAAACAGCTGCATACATTACTTGATGAAAGGAACGTCTCCATCTTACCGTTTGCTGAATTTCGAAGATAGTTTGCTGAAGAACGATTGCCTACCAGCCTGACTCATTGCCGAAGTATCTTGCGTGTGCATTGGTGCCGCTCCAGGTCCATTGTACGTGGGATAACGGCGTTCACGGGTTTGGCCACTGTGAAACGTGCTTCGGTTTGCGGTACCTCGTGGAATGGGCCTTGTTCCCGGGGAAACAGCCAAACCCGATTTCAGAGCACTGAAATTGAAATGCAGCCAGAAACACACATTATCCCAAAGCGAAAAACTTTACCCACCTAACCCTCCCAAATTATTCACTCATAACAACTGAAATTACTCGTTAAACTATAAACAATTTTAAAAGACAAAAAAAAAAAGGTGCAGAAGAAAATGAGAAAGGAGGTCAGGTGGATACACAATTCTTTTTGTAATTATGGCCTGTTTGTTCAGTCATTCTTTCATGCAAAAGAGATCTAAATTAGAAGGGAGTCCTAAACAAAAGTATAGAGCATTCAACCATGGTCAAGCCAATAAGAATATCAACACCCCTTTTTTCCCCAATCCAACTTGTAGCAATCGTATAATAAAAACTACAAAAAAAGAAAGAAGAGAAAACAAGAAATTTTGCGTTGTAATTGCTCTCATTCTCAAGTGGCTAACTTCAGTAAGGCATGCAAAGAAAAGGCTGGTCAAGCCACATACACCAATTGAATGTGCAGGATGGCCATTCCGACTGAACTTCTCCACACCATCGCAATTTCTTACGAATACGTTGTCCATTATCTACGGCCAATTTGAGACATGCTGTTATATATATATATGTATATATATTTTAGTAAACGTGTGCATTAATTTCAACAAGGTTAGTGCACAATATCTCCACCCTCCTCCTCCTCCTCTTGATCTTTTTGCAACTAAATTGTATGAGAGGGGTCCCAACAATTAACATTGCTGCATACTCAAAAGTTCTAATCAAATTGTTAATTCCGGCAACTCTTAAAAGATTTTTAAAACGAGGTTAATGCTTCCACTATAGAGGGCATCACATCTCGTAAAAATCCCGATAAGAAATACAAGGATGTTAACTTCTTTTTAAATAATTCCAAGAGAGCAAATTGCTCGTATTTATCTATTAGCTTTAGTCTTTCAACATTCTGATTAGAATCTCATGATAATTCACATATAACAACTCCTCTAAGTCCAGAGTTTGCATATTTGTTAACCATTCGCACTCTTTACACCCATGTTAGGCACCCTTTGAAGCAAAAACGACCGACTTTAACAAGCAATTCTTCCTTATTACTAGTTAAAATTATAATCTGAACGTAGAAATTTAATGCCGAAATCATAAATATGTCCAATTTACACTAAATGGCGCTTTTGGTTTGCGACTGCATACAAGGTGCGTGTAAACTATACTTGTACAGCAAGAATTAACCCAATATTCTCCTTTAAGGAGAATAGGGGTAGTCCATATCTCTACCTGGACGTGTTAGGAACCGTTTGTTGTGTCATGAAGCGCTTACTTGATGGGCGCCCCTCTCATACAAAACAGTTTAAAGCTTTCTTCCCATTACTAGATTCAATGGACAGCCACGTGAAAGCAACTTGTCCACTCTCACTACCTTTGTCGTGCGTCAAGGGAGCTTTCTATGGGTGGAAGATCAGCCCGAATGGGGGCATGGGAAATGGAGGCCGACTTCACATGACCCTTTGGACGAGTAGAAGGTTGCTCTCCAACCGCCATGCTCGTGCTAGTACTAGCAAAACAGGATTAGGGCAACACGTGCCATCAGTTGAGTGCTGATGGCCGTATGCCATCCATCCTCTGAATACCGCTGCATTTTGAAAGTACGAGAAAAGAGGGAACCAACTGACCACCATTCCGATGCCTACCACGTACAAGGCATGTAAACGTTTATTTTAGAACTACACCATTGCCAGCTTTATAGTTGACAAAACTTGACAATGAATATACAGAAGTGGTGGTGAAGTTATTTCCCTCTTCCTCAAACCATCTGCTAGGTTAGGTTAGTTAAGAGATTGCAATTTACGAGAATAAGAATTGCACAACAGACCCATCCGAGTAAAGAATGCAAACAAGAACATTAAACGCAAAACGATCAAGATCAAGCCAGAAACTGCACTAGGCCATATTTGCTTTGCTTAGCATGCGTTGAATTAGTATTATCATTTTTTTTAAAAAGGTGCAAAGGAGAATGGGATGGCCAAGCATACACAATAGAAAATAATTCCAGTCTGCAGCAACCTTACTTTCAAGCATATTTTACAAGAATGACAGCAAAAAAGAGTAACCCCACTACTGACAAGTCAGTCTAGTCAAACCACTGAACAATTTTTAAATTTGGAAAAAAATTGCTACGTTACAAGTACTTTAAGCCCAGAAGCTGGCAGATACAATATCACACAAGTAGCAAAACACCATCATGATTCCTTGAGCGTGACGTGACATAATATAAATACCTTGTGTCAGGTAGGTTGGTTTTCTCGGTGGATGAAGACTTGTTGTCCCTGTAGTTGTAAGTATTATGCCTCGATATGCCTGACAATATGTTCTTATTCATGATGGGCTTGCGGGCCGGTTGCCCTTGTTTGCCCGGACTTGCAGTCCCGGAAACTCCTATAGTGCCTCCTCCGTAAGGACCAATTTTAGAAGTCTTTTCTCCCCCTGATTAAATAGACACCAATACAGAACACACACACATTACAATCAGCTATATGATATCTCATGTCCAATGTTAAATATATATACACAATGCAGAGCAACAAAATAAACTGTTAGGAACGGACATAACTTTTGGACATTTGGTTGCCATTACCCGATATAATATCATAATTGTCATAGAAATTTGTAAAATTCTGGTTAGAAAATCACAAGCCTTTATCTCATCAGGAAGTCAATATCGCGTTTTATCTACACACACACACACACCATGTAATCTGATATTAGCGAGATAATAATGATTATGAACAGACCGGTTGGCGTATCAAATGTATTGCCAGGTGTGGCAAGAGGCTTCACGATCCGAGGACCTTGTGGCAGCGAAGGGGTTACGGCGGTGGACGTGGAGGTTGCAGTCACCGTTGGCGAAGCCACGTTTTCTTTATGGGGCAGATTAGAATCGTTCGTATTCTGCCTTTTGTATGACTGCGTAATATGTGCGGCAGCACTCGCAGGAGTCCCACCCGTTACGATGGTTCCACCTTGGCCTGCTAGAATACAAAACCATTAAAAACAACAAACAATTCATTTACAAAAGACCAAACTACGCCTGCAGGAAAAGTTCTCCTATAAAGCCAAACAAGAAACAATACATAAATACAAATAAGTTTTTCCCAGGAACAAGAACTTCCCAGCCAACAGCCCAGCATGATTATTCAGAGGTTCATATATTGCCGTAAAAAGGGTTAAATGCATTAGCAGAATGAACGTTATCACACGTGCATGATAATATTTAAGCATGATCTTGAACTAAATTCAGTGATCTGCAAAAGTGCCATGTCTGTCGGTGAAATGATCGTGCATAGGCCATTTACAAATGAAACCAGCACCAATGTCCACTTCTTTCAAATGAACAATAATGATAGACCTCCCGTATTTTGTCACATTATTTCCCACAAGCGTTGAAAAAACTTGCAAACATAAAAAAACGCAGCAAACTTTAACTTAACACCCATAAAGAAAAAAGCTATGACACACTCGGACGGTAGAAAGAATCGAAATCCATGCAAACAACGCGTACAACAAGCGCATGCCGCGTTCAATTTCTTACCGAAGCACAAACGAACATTACACAACGAAACCAAGTGGACAGAAATCCCCAACACTCATACTTTGCCCACCGTGACTGAAACGACGTGGCTGCTGCTTGGACGAGCTCGTGGCAGACACGCTTCGATGCACTCTGTTGTGGGGCGGTGACTGAGCATTGGCATTCATATCGCTACTTGGACGTGGCTGCCTCAGAGAAAGGCTGCTACCAGATCGAGAATCGCTACTTTCCAGCTGCAAAACAAAATCCGACGCTCCATTCAAAAACACAAGGCAGGCACAATCAAATGATAAGAAAGAAATGTCATCACACAAGGACAGGTAACCTGCTCGCATTCAAAGAAATCTGCGTAGAGCTACTAACACAGATGAATTTTCAATGCGACAGGAAACCGCATTCGGCAAAGTCTCGAGATAGTCCGTATGTATACAGTAAGATCAAAATGCAAAAAGAACAAAGGAAAAACGGCACCCACATCTGACGATCTCCTGCCAAGTAACAAATACGTTGCCGTGACGTCATCATACTTCATGCTCTTCAGGGAGTCGTCAATCTCGCTTCTGGTATAGCCCATGCCCATGAGAATTTCTGAACGCAACGAAACTGAAATGTGATTCTGGTAGTTTCGGCCCATAAGACCCTGCTAGCTGAGGACGCTAACCATATCACCGCAATATTGCACCAAAGCATGCCAACTTCCTTTCACTTAACTCTCCAACCATTAACTATCACTTAAGAAAATTGCGTACAAGTCTCTACCTATTCGCTTCGAATCGCTAATGTCCGCCTCGGGCTCGATGTACGGCTTCAGTTCATCTTCCTCGTAGCCAATATTCATCCACTTATCTTTCATTATCGCCTGCAATGCAAAAAAATACTTCAATCACAGAATTATCAGTTTCAAACGTCACTACGTCAACAGGTCACAGTTCTGAATATGCAAGGCCTTTGTTCAAAAGTGAGATTTAAAATCAGGACAGTGTCAACTTTATTCACCAACAGTAATGACAAAGTCTGAAAACTTACTGCATTGGATTTGCAAGAATACGCACGACATTATACGCAACGGTCACCTTCACTGAACGTAATGAACTTACCTCTAAACTTGCCCTTTTTGCTGGATTCAATACTAGAAACTTTTTGAGCAGGTTTTCACAGTCCGTAGACATGTAGAAAGGTATTCGATATTTTCCGCGTAGAACTCGTTCTCGAAGTTCTTTCAGGTTTTGGCCGTCAAAAGGCAAGGATCCACTTACAAGCGTGTACAAAATCACTCCCAAGCTCCACACGTCCACTTCAGGCCCATCGTACTTTTTACCTGGTAATCGCAAACATGAAACGCTTTAATAAAAAAAATACGAAACGCACTGAAACACGGTTGCTAAATTACCTTGAAAGAGTTCTGGAGCAGCGTATGGAGGACTACCGCAAAAGGTATCCAATTTATTTCCCAGAGTAAATTCATTACTAAATCCGAAATCGGCTATTTTTATATTCATTTCACTATCCAAGAGTAGATTTTCAGCCTGCGGACATGATATAACACGTTAGAAGCTTTCTGAATATTCCGCATTAACTCCTCAAAGCACAAGATAATGCAAAGATGGCAGAAACCTGATTTACATTTGAATACAAAGAACAGCTTCAACCATGTGATACAATTAAACTAAAATGAAAATCACAATTTTGCAGAAAATACGTGAAATTAATGGAATAAACAAAAGACTCTTCATTGGCTACATCCCTTAAATTACAGCTTGTAAATAATGAAATTTATTGGCAAATTATTTTGTAAACATTGCTTCCCGAAAGGGTTGCGACATCTTTACGTCAACACGTGTGCGCGCGCTACCTTCAGATCTCTATGAATAATCCTTTTTTGATGACAGTACTGCACCGCGGAAACAATCTTGAAAAGGAACGCGACGAATTAAATTGTGCATGAAAGCAGCAATCATTTCCAAATTTCTCGACATGTTGCGGTTGGCGCGCACGTACGCACCTGTCTAAATTTGGCCCTGGCTTCCTTTTCTTTCATGCGTCCATGCGCCACTAAATAATCGAATACCTCACCTAGCGCAACAAACGCCAAATTTCATTTTATTAACTGCAACATTTATTTGTTGCCATCGATTCCGAACAGAACACTGTATATTCTACAAACCTCCGCTCGCGTATTCCATAACAAGATACAATGTCTTTTCTGTTTCGATAACTTGAAACAGTTTAACTGCAATGGAAAATACAGATAAGCACAAATAAATATTCCAACAGGGGGGGAAAAAATGAGTAACCATTTCTATTACCAATATTGGGATGATCCAGTATCTTCATTATCCTGACCTCGCGAAATAGCTAACAAACAAAAAACAAAACACGAATGAAAACGGAACACCAATAAATAGACGCGCGCATGTATATTATATTTCGATAAAATGCTGATCCGACACAAAAACTGGTACTTTGGACTTTTTAAGTTTGCCACATCTAGCCTTGCCAACAAGTATTAATGACGCGTCAAGTATAGCACATCCACTAGATTTATGTTAAGAATACAAATCACAAGCACTGTTAAGCGCGCACTTCCGTTGGTGAAGAGCATTTTATAAGTTCAATGGTGACAAAATCCTACTTGCATTTGACAATACTAGTACCAATTATATTCGCAATTTTGCATTATCACTTTATTAGCACCAAAAGCGCATTCAACTTGGATAACAACACGTGTTATTTGATTGGTCTTGCTGCGATACACTCAGACATTACCGTGTTATACTATAAATTTGTGTTAACACGCAGCAACCAAACAAACCATACAAGATTTTATCCTTCAGCACGTTAATATACCAACTCCAAAAATAACGAACTTCAATCAAGCCGTCTTAATTAATAATCTGATTTCATATTTACAAGTTAGAACATTTATAAACACTCCAACACAGATAGCAGAAGAAGCGTTCTTTATTACATAAGATCGCAGAATCATCCGAGATTATTGTTAGGAATTTATTTTGTACCTTTTGCAGACTTCCCGGGTTCAATTGCGTTTTATCGATTATTTTGATTGCAACCTGAAATGGGATAAAGAAAAGAAAGTAACAACACATTTACTACTTAAGACGATAAAAAGATTGAAACAACAAGTCTATGTTTGTACGCAAAATAAAAACCGACCACACCCACTGCAATTGCTGTAGAAAATATTTTGCTAGGCATTTCCGGCAATGGACAATTTCACGCATTTCCAGGCGAGTCAAAAAAAAAGGTTAAAGACTTTTCCAATGCTAGAGCTATCTAGCAACAAAAAAACAAAACAAAACAACTAAACCTACAATTGGGGCGCATCTTTAGACACCAGGTTAAAATTTCCTCTTGACTGGCTCTTAATTATAATCAGCCAATATCAGCAGCGATTCACACTACGCTTGCAATGGCACGGTAGACCTCGAAACCCCCAAACGCAGACTAATCTTATTGGTATGTATACATTAAATCAACAAGAGCTCGAAATCAACGAATATATCCCTTGTACTGAAATACAGTGTTTGTGCAAGATTTCTTGAATCGTCCAAAATACACAATTTGGATTCAATTCAACTGTGGCCAAATTTTCAGTCTAATCAAATAATGATTAGCCCCAAATTCACAGCCTTAACTTCCTGTCCTCTGACATAAGAATTCCTCTAATCAAAGCAAGGAATTCCAAGCAGAGAAATGCAGTCTGTAATTACATACATGTATACACAAAAAATAAACCACACAATGTTCAAATGAAAAGTAGATTCGCATGGCTATTTCTCTAAACCTGGCAATTTCCGAAAGATTAGCCCTTGAGTTGTTATATAGTGGGGGGGGGAACTGGTTGCTGCTGAAATACCTGGATTTATCTCTAGAAAATTACACGCAACACAATCTGTTGGCAAATTGGAGATTGAAGGCGAGACAATGGGGTTAACGTCCAACATGCAAACAAGCATCTTGTAATCCACACACACACAACACTGTATAATTATAATTATAAAAATCTGTGCCTGGACATTGAAGAGAATTTGCTTACGGCAAGGTTAACACAAAGCAACAAACCCCCTCCAGTTTCATTCTTACCACAATCTTCAAGAAATGAGCGAGTGTATGTATGTGGCTAATTATAACGAAACTTGCATGCATAGCCAATTTAAAATAGATTCAAGGTACGTTTAGTCAGCTGAAAAGAAACTCACAACTGACAAAATGAACGTTTTAATTATATTGGACAGGAGGAGGGGGGGGGGGGAACTCTGCTGAGAAGATCTTCATTTTTGCCGATGAAAGATGACCGAGATACTTGAATCACCAAGTATAAACACTAATCCTTTCCAAGCTACATCACAATGACAAAGTACCATTTTCCCAAACATGATCACTGTTCATTTCACCACATCTCACTGTATTTGGTAACTATACAGTACTTGGCTGTTGAACAATCACTAGTAAGGAATAAATAACTGTCATCAAGCAGGGGTATTTCCCCACATCACTCAAATCTTGTAAACTTCAGCTTATGACAGACATCAAAGGCAGTCGAATCTGAACAAGTTAAGATTTATTATCACTCATTTTCCCTTATTATTCTTAAATTATGGGTTCAAATTTAAACAAACGGCGGAAATGACCACTTGTGTTGTGTGTAAAACATAGTTTAGTGCAAGATCCACTTCACTCAAAATGCTTTTTTCCAGAAATATCTAGATTTTCTTGATTAGGAAACTTCAAGGCTATATATCAGTGGACATTATTCGCTTCAAAATATCTCTGCCAAAACTATGTAACCATCAAATCTAATCAAAAATGCCTCAAACGATTGCATGATTTCATTTTCAATTCATTCTTCTTTTTGAATTTGCACTTTCCTATTATAGTATACGTAGTACTACTATAGTTACTCCATCTTTGGTCAAACATGGTTGCAAACACATCAATGTACAGTAGACCTACTTGCGTTTCCTGTTATTTTTCCTTCAAAGAAATCTTACTTGTTCTGGGAATGCTTTTCGTGAGACTTTACTAATTCCAACAGACAATATTTACCAATGGCAGGTGATATCCCCCAAGTATATAGTATATACTACGTATATTTTTGCGCTTCATTTGGACACAGTTCAGTTTACACAACCACAAATTAGCTGTGTATTTTTGGAACTACTTGATTCATCAATGGCACATGTATAGGCACTATTTTTTTTCCTCCCTTGCAGTTTCAACGAGTCTCTAAATAATACACATATGTAATTATTTCCTAAGAAAATGTTGCCCAAAATTATCCTTATACACACACCGCAGTCTAATAATGTATAATTTCAGGAATATAGTTCTGGAAAAATTAGATGGGCAACAATTTCAAGAACTTTATCATTTGCACACAAAGAGAGATAAGTGGCGGCTGACATCACTTTTTATCAATTCGCCAACAAAATGAAACCTGTCAAATTGCATATACTAGCTGCTAGCAACTTGAATAACCGAGTTATTTAATATCAATTACCTTCGTGCATTTAATGAATATTTAAAATCACAATTCTGGTTGTTGCC
>WWPM01023486.1:0-20544 GCA_023279145.1 Glomeris maerens
AGAGGATTTTACAGTTGATTTCACATTTGAAGTATACAATGTCAAATTATATTCTTTTACAATGAAATACAAAAATTAATGAAAATTGGTAAAATTTCAGCAATGAGGAATTGGATTTCCGTTCAACAAGCTTGTGTTCAGTTGTATTTCTGTACATTATGTATTATAGGGTTTGTTGTGTTGTACGAACACTTACACACATATACTATACCTAATTGTAATATATTTATATACCGGTCATACTATATATACAAGTGTCATTTTTGAAGGACTCATCATCCCATCTGCAGTGCCAACAAAAATTCTGATTGAATACCTCGTACTTTATGTACCCCCCACTGCCCAGTATACTGAATATTGTGTATATGTGTCAGTTTACTATTATGGTGAGCACATTTGCTTCCATGTGAATTCCCACTTGTTTTTTTTTTTCTTTTTGAGAAGACATGCAGTAATAGTGACATTCCACATAGTATAGAATATTTGCTTCTTGTTTGTAGACTTTTTCCACATATGCATTAATTGGATTGTTAGAAATGCTATAATAGTAAATAATGTACTATACGCTGTGAACAAAGGAAACGAACCGGACACTTGTTGGAAATTTTGGGAAATGGACGGTGTTTTGGTTGATTGGAAAATTTTACATAACTCGTGTATTGTTTGTGTAAAGGTGTGATGTAATGGCAGTATGTGTGTTTTTTGTGTTGTAAAACATTCATGTTATCACATATGGAATGGGGGAAAATACCTATTTTTTGAGAAATGCTCAAATCTTTACCTCTCGGTTTTTATTTTTTGCACAATCAGTATAGCAGAAAGGGAAATGATATTAAAGAGTTATAAGTATAGCATGCGGAAAGGATTTGTGATGAGCTATTCAGATTCATTTATGGGCAACAAAACGAGCTTGGAAAAATATATCGGCAATTTTAGAGTGAAATTTTTTCGGTTTGTTAATTGTTGATTGATGTGAAACGCCAATATAGGTCCACTAATAACAATCATTTGCACATAGAAGTAATAAAGCATTGTCTTAAGGTCCTTCAGAGTTCTTAAACACGTGTTTATTGCCATGGAAATTTCAGAACTAAGAAACAATAACAAGTTTTACTGTACATTTCACAATGTGTACAAAGACCTTTTGCTGCATATAGTATAGTTGTATTAATAAGGATGCTTCATTTTTGAAAACGTAACGATTTGAAATGTCAATTATATACCGTATAAGAAAGGACAGAAACCTTTCGGCCCTATTGGCATTTCACCTATTGGTCCGTGAATATTATCAACTACGAATATGGAAATTAAGTTAGTTATGTATATAGTATAATAGGCAAATGTTGGCTGGCCTCTGCAAAGTTGTTGTGTGCCTCAAACGTTAAGTTTTTCTATAGTGAAAAGGTTACTATACACATATACTCTATACCAAAACCATACTAGAGAAGAACCACGCCCCTGTGAGATAAATCAACCAATCAAATGCAATTGCGTGTATGGCATTGCTTTTTCCTGGACTCGCATATGATAGAAGAGGCTGCCATTTTGTTTTGTTATCCTTTCTAAAACGAAAGCACAAGTAGTTTTGCTGATTGGACCTTTTTTGGTTCTTCTCTCGTTTGGTCTAGTTATATAGTAATACTGGATATTAAATTAACAAATGTAACGGTGTTGTTGCGGATTTCATTCGTATTTAGGGGAGTATAGTTATGTTTCAAATTTGAAACCCCGAAATTACTTTTCCAAAAAAAACAAACATAATCTGTAATAATTAATCATCGACCGGGTCACTATTAATTATGTTCATAAAATGACCCAACTTTATACGAAGAAAAAGATGTCAGATATTTATAAATATATCATCCCGGTGACATATAATAACCAGTTATATAAGCACACGATATTCAGCAGTTACCTGTGCAGTGTGTAAAATAAAGACCATGAATAATCATAATTATGTTACGAGCATTACAATTATAACACGAGGCGGTTCGGAAAGAATTATCCGATTTCAAAGCTGATAAATATACCAGTTAAAAGAGAAGGTCCTGTAGTTTTTATTGATGCAAACAGAAGGTAAAAATGGTGTACTCCTTTTAAGCAAAAGGCCTTTTTATGTAAATTCAGTTTTGTGAACGGTGCGTTCAGAAGGGAGTTCAATATTAAGCGGTTTTTTGAATCGCCCTGTATAATAAACACGACAGAACAACCTCAGTTAACTGTTATATCACTCATAGAAATACAGTTTTCAAATCGGGTAATTCTTTTTGAATAGCCCTGTGTTTCAGTTTTCGATACGTTGCCGCGCATCCTGAATCGCGGCGTGCAAAAATACGTTAACATTTGCAAATGTGTAATTATAATTAGTCGCGTGGTTTTAAACTGAAGTTGTTGGACATTGCGTTGGCATACATGTTGTACTGTACTTTTCCTTTCTTTTCTCTTTGTAAATAGCCACTGAACCCTAATCACTGTTTTAGCATTTTTGTTGACGCTTCAATTGCTCAATCCGAAGAAAAAAAAACAGAAAACCAATGTAACTCGATTTGTTTTCAACTGAAGTCTAGTAGATGTCATAAGCCTATCCACACAACGCGTATTAAAGTGGTTGCAAAAAAAAACACCGTAAACATCCAAGTGTGAAACTTCACATTTTATTATTGCCCAGCATTTAACAAAAGACCAAGGGAAATCTGTACAACCAGAATAAATATAGGGAATGAGCCATTAATCACAATTAAGGTAAACCGACATTGTATTTGTTCGTATTGGATGATCGCGGACGTTACTGTGTGAGACTTGTTAGCTACGTGCTCACGCGTTATAAGACACCCATGTTATAAGACTTTACGCCTTTTAAGACACCTGAAGCAAAGTCCCGATTTCATTCCCACGTGTGTTTTGGTTCTCTTTATTAAACACTAAAACCCAAAGACATTTTGGCGTCTTATAACGCGTGCGCGCTGTACTGAAGTCTCGTCCAGTATACAGGGTGCTCCCGGAAAAAGTTGCCACACTTTTGAAACCACAATAACTTGCGATTAGTTTGCGCTGCAGAGGCACAGATAGAAAGGTGAATCTTTTCTCTCTCCTTTATCAAGCGGCCCCCGTCGAGTCCGGACGTGAACCCGCTTGATTACTTCGTTCGGAGTGCCCTCGTAGAGCGGATCTGAAATCCAGGATCGTGCGTGGCAAGAGTTGCCGATAATTGCTGTAAATAGTTTGGGAGAAAGTAGACGGAGACGTGACTTGTCCCGGAAGGAACGTAAAGATGGCAAGTGCTTTATTATCGGTGAAGGGCCCTTTTATAGGACCAGAAATATCACAGTGGAAAACATGGCTAATATATAGTCAGAAGAATTGACAATTAGTCATATCGAGGCGTACATGCAGCACAGGTAATGTTTTAATTAAAAAAGCTGAAGGAATACGCTTTGTTCACTCAAGTTTTACAGGTTGTCTGGTCTTGTTGTCGATAGACAGAGCGCGACTCAACTGATTTTAGGGCACCTTGCAATCGGTGCCTCGGCTGGCTCAGTAGCACAAACTGGTCAAAAGTTATTACAGTTTCAAAAGTGTGGCAACTTTTTCTGGGACATCCTGTATAGTTAAAAACATATTTTGGTAGTTATCCCTCCAGACTCTGACAATGATTGCATATTTACATGTTTGTTTTTTTTAGTGTTTCCGATGATACTTACAAAACCTTGTCGGTTCTACCTTTAACGAATACTGCGGAAGGTAAAAAGAACACCATATTAAAGGTGAACTGACAAGGTTTCTAACAAGTCGTAGTTTTATTTTCTTGTGATTGTTTTTTCAGTTTAATTTCCAGGGTATTAACAGAAAACCTTGTCAGTTCACCTCGAACGACCAACTTTGCGCCAAATGCTCAATTGATCCGTTACGCAAAGGAAACGTTTATTCATCGTTTAGGCCTTCAAAAACGGTCAACGCGGAAAGATGTCAGACGGTCTCCACGGCGCAGTTGAGCCGTAGGACCGTGCCGTGATCTTTAAGCATCTTTGTCATTCTCATTTTGAAAGAATCTCGGACGCGGCTGAACTCCATGATGTCCCTCGGCTTCTCGGCGAGCCAGAACTTGTCGAATTCGAAGAATAAGTACGCTGCGGGCGAAACGAAACGAAAAGAACCGTATCCGTATATAGTACACTGTACGCGCGAGAGCTTAATCGCGACTTACTGTAGACACGGTGGAAGTGTTTGATGCTCGGCCTGCCGTGTACGACGTTGAAGAGGTGAGTCTTAAGTTGTCCTTCCTTCATCAGTTCGTACGCCAAACTGGTCAGGTTGATGCCAACGATGGCGAACGAGTAGCTGCATTTGTAATCGAAGTAACAATTTGTCATTTCCCCCCGTATCATTTCAGGACTTCACTCGATGTATAGGTTACCCGTATTGCGGATGGTGCGAGTGCGACAAGACGTGTCGCGCTGCGCCGTTGAATTCGCTAGCGAAGAACCTTCAAAGACGGAACGAAAAGGTCTCGGTTATAATATTTGAACTTTACTCTTGCCGAGCATCGCTTTCATTAGTTAGCCTTTGAGTCATATTTACGAGAAGAGGATTCTTCGCTGTTTTGTATTGAAGCACTCGTAATCCGTTCCCATACTTTGCTCAGGTTAAAGAAAAATACACCCAACTTCGTACCGAATCAAATTTACAAATTTCGTATTACAGTAAAACCTGCCCAATAGGGACTCGACTAGTGGAACCACTCGTGATTTAAAGACCACATGGCATCTGTATACTAGGGACTTCTTACAATGTATCGCAACACTTGAATCACATAAATTTAGTGAGTCCTAGTTCTTTTAAGTTTGATCGATATACAAAATATGAGAAGTTCAGTGCATAGCTTTATTGAATTCCTTTCTGGAGACATTCAGCGTTAAGGAATTACTCACAGAAGATTTTCCAAACCGAGCAATCCCATTCCTCGGAAATCAGTTTTCGGATTTTCTCCTTGGAAGCCAATCAAACCCCACTGTTTGGTTATCCTCGCGTCGAGTTTGGTGTCGGGCATCAAACATTGCCACAACTGGAAAACAAAATCGTTGTAAGGAATTTCTTTTGTAACTTCGAAAACGTAATTGGGACTATCAAGAATTGACGATTTCTTGATTTTATTATTAACTGTTTCCAAACACGTGTTTTATTACAACATGCACTTGAAATTTCTGAATTAAGACATAACGAGCAAAATTTCAATTGGTTAGATGACAAAGGAGTTTAGGTCCTCGGATAAAGATGCAAAACCATTTAACTACCATAGCTTAGTTTCTAAGAGTTGGGTCCAGTACGAAAATGATGTTACCGCGTTCCAATATACAAACCCGTAGTAGTTTGGCCTCGTGAACCGGGTCCTGTTCGGAGAAGGGCGTGTGCCGCGTCCGGTCCAACTCGTGAAGCAACTGTTTGTAGCCGAAGATTTGCGCCAAGCTCATCGTCAAAGTCGGTACGAAGCTGCTCGGAGGTCGAAAGATATACGCCGCGTCCAGGGTTTCCGAGGAGGAAAGTTTGTCGTTACGTACTCACTCTTTGTGATACTTGAGGTCTATCCTTTTAGCCGTGATGATGGCCACCACCGCCATGTCCACCAATTTGCTGCCCATCTCCCCTTGCAGCTTGCCTTCGTTGCAGATGCGAGTCAGCTGTTCCACGAGCGACTTCATCACCATGGTCCGCGTGTTGTTCAGTGAGGATTCTGCGGTAGAAATTAGCTCTTAAACAAATGTATTTTCTTATATTTCAATGTTCTTCTTTGTCAAACACGATTTCTTATTTATTAACCAAGTTTGTTTATGCTAAAGTCAGTGGCACATCTTGCCCAGATGCCCAATTTCCCTCCATTTTCTCTATTTTTTGTCAAATAATCTGTCAAATAATGTAGTACATACTTTGTTACGAATAATGCCTTGTATATTGCAGTTAATTTATACACAGGCAATATATTATAATTGAGATTTGATGTTTTTTGTTTTGTTTTTTTAAAGGCATTCCCATATTACATTTACCAACAGCCAAGGTCCTCCAGGCCCCAAGTGGATGGCCGTAGCAGATGCGCTGCATCTCGCACAACTTGGTGGTTTTGCGCAGGAACCACTTGACCAAAGGACGGATGTACCAGCACACGTACGTGTAGATGGTGTTCACAAAATTGTGCATGGTCCTTCTGCTTTTCCTCTGCGTTCATCGAGCGCATTTATTTTATTGAACGCCTGATGACGTCATCGTCACTCCATTACACGAGTCTGAAAATGACATGGCATAAAACGGCTAATCATCGACACCGTCATCCGTAACCTTACCTAGCCAATCAGCGAAGGTAAACATATTCTAGACTTTTCATGTTATTATTATATCGAATTTTGTGCTTTTAATCGGGAAACGGACGCCGATGAAATTCGATGAGTCGAGCGGAATGTCAAAGCGATAATCGTATTGGTGGATGCGAGCGAGAAGGTGTGGTCTTATCGAGCATGTAATCGATGCGTTAATCGTATTGGTGGATGCGAGTTAGGGGGGTGTGGTCTCTTCAAGCTTGCAATCGATGCGCTAATCGTACTGGTGGATGCTAGCGCTGGGCGTGGCCGCGTCAAAAAAGTCCAAAGCAAAAGCTAGTTGTCAAACTATTATAGGTTTATTTCATTAGGTAATCGTACATGTTTGACTTCGTTTCATCGTTATGAACTAGTTTTTTTTATGCAATAGACTAATAAGCAGCGAATTTAAGTTAGAAAAAATTAATGTTGCGGCCGCCATTTTGTTGATGGCATGAACTCCGCTGAAGAAGTAGGTGGGGCTTGTTGGCATGGGTTGGTGTGGGGGCGATGATGAGGAAAAACATGGCAGAACCAATGAACGTGAAGCATCAATGCGGCCACTGTCTCCCTCTCAACCAAGGTATACTATACAGAAGTAAGTTTGGAGTATTCCACCAACCCAACCCATGACGTCATCACGGTGCGTTCGTACAAGCACTTGACTCGTAACGCTGTGTGACGTCATTACGGTGCGTTCGTCCCTGATTGGCTGACGGAAAGGTTCGATTGGCGCGACCTGCCTCTCAACCCGAGGCTCGATCATTTCTTGATGCGCAGCATTTCATGCATTGCACCGTGTCGCCTCCGAAAGAGACAGTTAATTGATGGTTTTCCACAGTTTTACTTACGCACGTCTTTAGTTATCAAGTAAGCTTTGATATTTCATGAAATACAGCAACTCTTTTGGGTCTTTGATTGCGAAGTCACTGGTTAAAACCAATGGGAAATGTAGGCTTGAATAAATAGGCCTTTTCGTGATTATCTATTAGTCCAATGAACTACGCATCTAATTGATTCATTAATTAATCGATCATATTACTTTCTCACTGACCTATTCTGGTGTCTGGTTATCTCATGCCGACAACTGCTTCTATCTTATAATACATTTAATACTGAAAACAAATGCAATCTCTTATCTGAAATGAAATTTGCAAGCTCCCCATTTATTGGCTTATAGAAAATAAATAGTTATTTTCGGTTAACAACCCCCTCAAGTTACGAAGAAGCGACAGCTGGTCACGACAATGTTGTCCTGTTTGTAATTGTTATTTTATTTTCGTTGCAGGTGTTCCTTGGGTAGTGAAATTGCGCAAACCGCATGAAAATCACGCATTGATATATATAAATGGACCACCTGAAGGCAATGCTGACATCACATGTTCATCAGCATTAAAAGACGTCCATAACATTGTAGTAGTCAACATAGCTTTGTTCTTAGTTCACGTCTCGGCAAACAACGCTGTGAATGTTGCGCCACGAAGTGATACCGACATGAAATCGTTGATTTTGTACCTCATTCTAGCTAGCGTTAGCTCAGGTACATGTATATATGGAAATAATAAGTGTGGTATAAGGCAGATGTACAAGCTTTTGAAACGTTTTACGGCCGCGCTTGGAGACGCTGGCGGCCGTAAATACGATGAAAATTAACCGAATAGGCAAAGCGAACGGGAACACTTTTGTGTTTAGTTTATCGTGATGTCGTATGTTTACGAGGAAAAGGATAGTTACTTATAGTTAGTACTCGTAATTTCTACAATGAATATTCCTTATCATGATGCGTTCAACCGAAGATTTCAAAAATCTGTAAAGAAATCTTCGGTTAGAACGCGTGATGACAAACTAAAGGGTCAAAGTGCTCGTAAAGCGTGGCCTGTTCAGTTAATTCGCATCTTCGACACAGGCAAAACGGACCGATTCCAAACCTTGTACGTCCGCTACTTGAATTGACATCGGTATTCGTAACTGGTTTTTGGAATCTTAGGGAATACGGAAACATGCGCCGGAGCCGACATCGACCTGGACACGGTCATCGTTCACCCGCATTCGACACCAAAAGGCAATTCGTCGGCGGGATTGTTCGTTCAGAAGAACGACGTGCCGGACGTGGACGCGTGTATGCTGTACTGTTGCAAGAGCCCCAGGTGCAACGCCGTGTTCGTGTTCGAGACGACGTGCTTCGCGATCACGTGCACGTCGAACGAAGCGTGCGAACCGATGCCGAGGAAAAGCCCCAAGTTTGCCAGCGCTTACGTGGCGATGTTAAGGCCCGTCGACGGCAAGGACCTCGTTATAGCCTCAGCGATCGGTTTGCGATTTGAGTAAAATTTCTTTCTCAACAGATGACGGGAAAATGTCTGCTTTGATAGACGGCGGGGAATTCCCTTCGCTGCCTTCTCCCGACGACGCGTTCTTCGACGTGGACGAGGGGATGTCGGCGAGAGATCGCGGCTCCGAAGTCGTTTCGCGGGTGTGCGACGTGGGGTTGGACGTGCTATGCGCCGCGAACGAACGCTGCGTTGCCAAGAATAACCGCGCTAGACAAGGGTTTTGCCGGTGCAAAGACGGTTTCGAAAGGAGTTCCCTCGGCGCTTGCCAACGCGTTCGCGTCGTCGACGAAGACACGGCCGCCGCGAATATTTCCGCCCGAGATCAAGTAAATTGTCGCGCCGTATTCGGGAGCGAACGCCTTCTGTTTTTGTTTTTTATTACACCTCGTTACAGATCGACAGCGTACCGGAAACTACAAAAGCCTCGTTAGTAACGGATCTCAAGACGACGACGCGTACAGGTAATAATCGATGCCGTGATTTTCCACGCGACGGTTAACGGTAACTACGCGATTAATCTCGCTCTTCCAGTAACCGACGTCATGCGTCTCGTTGTTTCGGCCGGAGACGACAAAGTGATTCAACTTCCCGAAAACGAAACGAGTCTTTCGGCTTACGCTATTCCCAAGGAAAAAGAAGGCGCGTAGAAATGTGAAAAATTGATTTTGGTCGTTCTTTAATGTAATTTTTAGTGGGAACCTTAGAAAACCTTTGCCAGCTCACGTTTAATACGATAATAACAATCTTCTTTTTTCCTTTCTTCAGGGGAACATTACAAATACGAATGGACTTTGGTTTCGCATCCGGAAGGAGATCTAACGGGAACAATGAGCAATACAAATCTCCCCACACTGAAATTGTCAGGGGTGTGTTCATTTCTTTTATTTATTCTGTTTTATTATAATCCATATTTTTAATAGATCTGTTTTTATTAAATGACAGTTGCAAGAGGGCGCTTACAGGTTCAAAGTTTCTGTAACGGCGAGCGACGGGGTTCCCGAAACCGATTCCGTCAACGTAACCGTGTTACCGCGTTAGTCTTAACCCTGAACTTGGACGCCTTCGGAGCAGTATTAATAATATTAATCGAGATGCGTTCCTTTTTCTTTTTTAAATGGCAAAAGCGAAACGAGCCAACAAACCACCCGTTGCGATCATCAACCCCGTCAGTCAAACGGTTAAGTTGCCAACCATGGATACTGTATTGGACGGTTCATGTGTGTTCTCTCTCTCTCTCGTCTCGATGTAAGAATTATTGCATTCGGGTCGTAATTTCAAATATTTTATTAATTCAGCCAGCACGGACGACGATAAGATCACGAGTTACAGTTGGGAGATCGTTTCCGCTCCGATCGGTTACACTCCGCAGCTGACCAACACGGCGACTCTGCAACTCAAGAGCCTCATCGCTGGATTCTACCGTTTAATGTGCGAAACTCGCAAAAATTTGAGTTTTTTTGTTAAACTAACACGGATCGTACCGTAATAGGTTGACTGTTGTCGATTCCGACGGAGCGTCCAACTCTACGGTTGCGAACGTGACCGTGGTGAAAGGTTAGTCTTAATTTAAGTGTCCGTTATGATTTGAAAAGGAATCCGTTTACAGAGGTAGATTACCCGCCGACCGCCAACGCCGGAGGCGACGTGATCCTCTACCTGCCGCAGAACGGCGTCATCTTGAACGGCAGCGTCAGTTCCGACGACAAAGGCATCAAGACGTGGGAGTGGTTCAAGGGTTCGGACACCGATAAAGCAGTGGACATGCAGGTTCTGTTCCCGTCTGCGCAATAAACTTTATAACTCGAACCTTTAATTAAAGTTAACTTGAAAGGGAATACTAGACACGTTCACCCTCTTGTTGCAACAAAATGGACGGTTACAATCGAAACGCTTGTGCTAGGATTGGTCAGTGCGCTTTGTATCGTTCGCTCTCCCGAAGAAGGAACGCTATATTGTTATTTCCGGTTCCTTCGCGCTGCAGCCAACCAGATGTGTTCGAGTTGTTTGTGAAATGACGAATCTCGTATTCGCAGGACACGAGGACTCCGTTCTTAAAGCTTTCCAACCTGGAAGTTGGAATGTACACTTTCATCCTGAAAGTGACGGACACAACCGATCAGACGTCGACGTCGGAAGTTCACGTGTTTGTAAAACCCGGTACGAGGATTTGCAACAGTTGACGTGCAACGGTTGGTATTTGAAACTGAAATCTGGTTTTTTAACGGATGCAGGAAACGAAGGACCTTCGGCCGACCCGGGCCCCGACGTAGAAATCACTTTGCCGGTCAACTGGGTCGTGTTGGACGGTTCGAAAAGCCGCGACGATATAAGCATAACGCAATGGGAGTGGAGACAAGTCAGGTTTGCGAATTAGAGAAGTTTGGGTCCGACAGACCAACGACGGTCACCAAAGGGTAATCTAAGGCTTCTTTGTTTAGCGGACCGTCAACTTCTCAGTCTCGGCTCGAGAACGCCACGATGCCCGTCGCCAAAGCTACCGGACTCACGAAGGGCGTTTACGTGTTCCAACTCACCGTGTACGACGCGAAGCAAGCGAGCAACACGAAAGCGGTCACCGTTACCGTCAATCAAAGTGCGGTGTTTCGTTCGCAAATTTGCCAAAGTTACCTTTGTGTGAAACTTGTTTACGCGAGCAGGTAAAAACGACCCTCCGACCGCGAACGCCGGCGGCGATAAAACCGTTCAGTTGCCGGCGAACGTCATCGTCCTCAACGGCACGAATTCGGTCGACGATGTTGGGATCGTGAGGTACGAATGGACGCCGGACCCGACGAGTTTAGCCGCCGTGGTAACGTGATTTCCAATCCGTGTATCTACGTACCGAAGCGATCGTGTTATAGATATTTCTCTTTAGGAAATCCTAGATGGCACCGATCGCGCTGCTCTTCTTATGCTGACGGGGTTCATACCCGGACGGTACGTTTACAGGTTAACGGTGTACGACGCGGAAGGACTGAAGGACACGGATTCGGCATCGGTAATTGTTAAACCTGGTGAGTGAAATCGGGAAACTAAAGGTACTTTTACGTCCGCTACATTGTACTGTTGTTATTTTGTTTATTTTTGCGCAGCCGTTCAACAAAAAGATGAGATCCAAATGTTCATTTCTACGGATATCAACAGTTTCAGCGAACAACAAAAGGTTTATTTCTTTACTTTATATTCTACTTTAACGATTCTAAATTGAAAGATCGGGGGGGTTTTTATAGATTACTCTGGCAAAGAAGTTAGCGCTGCTGCTCCACGAAGATGGCGGAACATCTGTACAAATAACTAAAATCGCGCCTGGGATCGGATCAGCCAGGTAAAATGCCCTTCGTATTAAAGGTTGAACAAACAAGGTTTTGTAAACAAAAGTAAACAAAACGTAGAACTATTGATTAAAATATTTCATACTTTTTTGTTTGCAGCGTTGCGTTGACTTTGCACGTGCAGAAGACGACGGCGACCGGCGAGATCGCGATCGAAAACGGGACGAGCGTTGTTCGCCAGTTGAAACTGCGGCTGAAAATGGACAGCGGCTTGTTGGACGTACCCATCTTATCTCTGGAAACAGTCGGTAAGTTTTAACAGCGCAAAGGTTTCGACGTATAATAGTTTTTTTTGCGTTTAATCGGATCGGAATTTCAATAGTTTGCCAGAATAACTGCAGCAGTCACGGTACTTGCGACCAGTTCACTAAGCGTTGCAGTTGCGAAGCGTTCTGGATGCCGGACTTATTCCAGTTGTATTTCGGAGAAGGAGAAAGTAACTGCGGTGCGTACAGTATATAACAATAAACACGGTATACCGGTTACAGATTTTATCATTCATCTATAATTACCCCCGACAGATTGGAGCATCTTGTACGTGATCATCATCGTGTTCGTGTCCATCATCATCATCGGAGGCGTGTCTTGGGGCGTTACTTGCTTATGGGGAAGGTAATTGAATTTCGCATATTTGCGAATAACAGTGACGATGTTTTCCGTATTTAATCGCGAATCGCTGCTCGGGCAGTAAACCGTGGAAGAAGTGCTACGTTCAGTCGCATCCCACGAATAGGTAAATGTTTGCATGGGAAGCTAATTAAGTACCTACTACTGCGTATAATTAACAGATCATGTTTAATAAGACAATGTGGGGGGAAATTTGCAGATTATTTTTAATGATCACCGTTTCTTTTGCGCAGTCTGAAACTGCGGCGAACCCGGAAACACCGGTATTCGTTGTTGGGCGACTACACGGACAGGGAAGCGGTGCAGATGTTGCCAAAAGGTGATCATTAACTTATGCATTCTTGCATAACATTTACAAATCTCAAACAAATTGGTACATTTGATTTTCCAGCCAGTGCAAAAACGAGCAGCGTGATGTTGTCCGACTCGGAAAGCGACGCGGTGGTGTTCGAGAAGAACGGCCAACTGGCGAACGGTTTCCTTAACGGCGTAACTCAGTCCCAGTCCCCGACCAAGGTAAGGACGTAACACGGAGCCCCCAAGATGGCCAAGTGCGAGATATAATGTTGTAATTACAAGTGATCGTGTTGTTGAATTTACGTCTAGATCTCGGTTTGCTATCCCTTCCAAAAAAGATGTGATAATTTATTCCAGTGTTTTAATCCGTAATATATTAAATAAAACCCGCAGTGGTTTCATAGAATAACCTTTACTACTAACAACATTGCACCGTTTCTTTATTTCGGAAAGCATCGATCACGCTTTCGGGAATGTACATACACTGATCACGTTGTCCCCAAAAAAAACTTCCTAATACTCTCTCTACACTTGTAACAACATCTAACCCCCGAATTTTGTACACTAATTGCACCATTTAACCGTACGATTTAGCAGTATTTTGAGAGACGGGTCGCTGGAAATGTCTCCCCGCCGTTTGGTTGGCCGCGAACGGTTACGCTTTGGCCGCTACGGTGGCACTTTTACCCGGTATGGAAGTTGTCTCCTTCAACTGTTTCCCCAAATACTCCCTGTGATGCGAGCAAAGTAATAATTACTCTCTCGAGAAAGAAAGACAAACAATTTCCAAATTTTTACCAATTGTGCACCATCAGTTTCTGCACGGCTAGCAGCGCTTCGTATCGGACGCTCGAGTCTTCGTGGGTCAAATGCTGCATTACGATCTGTTTCCCGCCAAGTTGCTCCAGCACACTGCAATAACAAATCAAGCTTTTAACTTGGCAACAGTTTGAAAATACAGGGTGTTTCTAAACAACAGGGACAAACTGACAGAATGTACGAGGCGTGTGAGAAAAGTAATGAGACTGGCAATACTGCGAGTGATAATGAGTGTTCTCCATAGGTCTGTTTAAACTTTTCAAAGGTCACACTCGCCGATTCCCCAAGTTTAACACAAAAATTGATGGCATGATGTGGGGAGCATTTTATGTAGGTCCTACTTAAAAACCTAAGCGTTTGGGGACATGGGTTCATAGGAACTTTGTCTTCTTTTTATGCAGGGAATACGCCCTGTCAGTTTGTCCCTGTAGTTTAGAAACGCCCTGTGCAAGTAATAAATAACAAACGCAACTGTTTTCCACGAGGGTAATGCCGCACGTACTCCCCGATATCGTGCGCGGCCACGCTCAGAACCAACGGGTCGCGGGACGTTTCCAGAAGGTTGATCAGGATTCTAAAATCGAAAAATAACTCTTGATCTTGACTCGTTACTGAAAGGTGAACTGACAAGGTTTTCTAAGTTACCCTCTCGAAATTACAACTGAAGAACAATCGTAAAACAATAAAAACTACGACTTCCTTTCGACATTTGTACTTAAGATACTTTAAACCGAAGCTTACTTTGACAATTGTGCGTCTTTCTGTTTACCTTCAAGTTGGAAGTAAAGGTGATATCTTAAGTAGTAATTTTTTTTAAAGAAAGTTCCGAATGAAGTCGGCGTTTTCAGTCAGTTCACGGTTTACACGTTTTTTACTTGAGCAATTCGTAATTTTTCTCGTTCAATCTGCCCGCGTTCTCGTGCCAAAACTTCTCGGACTTGTGGACCGGGCTCCACTCGAGTCTGCCGCACTTGATCTCCGTCGAGTACTCGTCAAAAGAACTGCGCCCAAGAATTAACCCTTATTAACGAAGTCAAACGTGTATTTGTCCGGCACGAGAAACTTTTAAAACCTCATGTCTTGTATACTGGAGTGAAGTTTAGCGAGGAGGAACTCGATGTCCTCGACGATGTCCGCGTCGTCGAATTTGTGCCCCTGTAAGATGTCCAGTTGCTTCAGGACCTTCGAATGGACCATGGCTATCGCGTTGCCGCAAATGATCTCCGGATCGTCCGCTTTCTCGACAAGATTCTACCGCGGTCGGGAGGTAAGAAAACTCGTCGAACACGTCAATCGAATCGTGTAAACGAACCAGTATCACGTACCCTCAGCGTGGCCAAGATTATACGAGTCACCTTCTCTTTGACGCTTTCATTCAGTATGTCGGCGAGGACCGGAATGACTCCGAACCTAAAAATCAGTTAAGTTGATATCGCGGATGTAATTTCGTTTATTTCGTATATATTCCAACTTGTTCATTTTCTCCGCCAACATGGGATTGAATGTAAGGACCCAAAGACAGAAAGTCAACTGGTACTGGATCTGGAAATTCACTCCGCTGGAAAGCACGCTCACCAACCTAGAAGACGCGAGGATGGGCAAATAGATGTTATATAACTACACGCGGTTGATATCGGTTGCCAATTACGTTGAAATCCCGTCCACGCTGACGAACGCGAATCTGTACTCGTCGATCCTAAGCATCATTTGCAGGCAACGGGCCACCGATTGCGAGTACTCGTTGCCCTAGAAACGATTAAATGTTGGAATCAGCAAAGTCCTGAATACAAGAATACTCGACAGCCCGCGGATTAGTCGGGGAAGTCTTACGGGAGCCTTCATCTGATCACGAAGCCACGTAAGGTAGAAGTGTAAGTCGGTGCCGTCCATCAGTTCCCGGCTCCAACACGCTATTTTGGCCACTATGCGGCTCGTCTGCAATAATTAATTAACGAGTCGTGTCATCATCTTATCTATCGTATTTTCCCAATAATAGGTTCAAGAAAAACCATGTTCATGATGAAGCCGTCCGGTCTGTTGAGCAAGTTGAGGAACGGTCCCCAGACCGATTCCTTTTTCTTGCGGCAGTACTCCTTGAATATCTCGACGCGGGTCTTGTCCTCCTGCAGCATGTCGTCGATCATCGTCAGGATGTACTGCAACGTCTGGTCTTTCGAGATGTGGCCGAGAAGGTTCAGGAACGTCTTGGCGCACTGTTCGTTTCCCAAACACAACTATATATACTTTCAAACGTAAATATCTTTAATATAACTGCCATTTTTAATGTAGTATAACCTCGTATTATTTTATATTTAAAAAAATATAAAGTAGAAAGTTTAATAAAGCCACGTTTCCAGTTTCAGATGTTGTAAAACGTGGATTTATTGAAATTATTTCATTATTTTCTTATTTTTAGTTTTTGTTTGTATTCGAATCTTGCAATCAAAAAATTTATGGTTAGTAACATGGGAAAAAGGCGAGGTATGGCGGACAACGCTAGATGGCGCCACTGCGTGGAACCCTATGCCGTGGTGGTGGACGGACACCAAAGCAAGCTTATAAAAACGTGGAAAATTAGACATTTTAAACCTAAGAATGGGTGACGTCACTCATTTCTGAATGATGGCAGGGTGAGCACAATTCAAACCCATCCCGGACTTATTACCCCTTTAATTCTGCAAAAAACACGAACGAAGCCGTAGTTTTATTTTATTTGTTTGCGAGCGTCGTAAAGTGTAATGTTAGTTTCTAACTGCACGTAATAATTGGATTATCCCCACGTTTGTGACGTCATCACAGGGTCACCCCTGAACTCGCGCAACTCACTCACTTGGTGTCTGTGTTCTTTGAGGATTGCGTCTCGTTTCTCAGTGCTCACGTTGTCGAAAGAGATTATGAAGTTGTAGTCGTCTTGGCCGATCATCTGGCTCCTAATTATATAAGCAATAGATTTGCATTAATTTAATTCAAGTGAGATTTGATTTAATTTAAATATAATTCAAGACAACTGACTGAAGGTAAGATTGCCAATTAACTCTTTGAGTACGGATGTCGGTTGCTTTTTGCTGAAGGATGCTCGTTGCAGAAACAACATCTGAAACGTGGTAAATTTTAGTTAATAATATATAGAGCCCCTCCCTTTAAATTGTGATCGCTAATTGCGAAATCGCCATTGATTATAAACCTCCTTTCTCGATGTCGTCAGGCAAACTTGCAAGTACAGAGTCGATTTTCGCCAAATTCCCAGCCATTACTTATTCCCGAAAGACAATCGGCTTTCTCGCAGTCGTCCTCGGTTGATTCTGCAAAATCACTGGCTTTTTGGAACACAATTCGCCCCCTTCGACGGCCAAGGTATATAGAAGTAATAAGCTAGCGCCGTAGGAGCATTCCTCCAATCCAACACAATTGTGACGTCATCGTGGTGCGTTCGTCGCCAAGCCGAGACACATCGTGACGTCATCGTGGTGCGTTTGCTTATGGTTGGCTGACCGAAAAGGTGGTTCCATGGCCTGCTCAATGGCTAACTAGCGTAGGGGATATCTTATCAGTATATATCGATACAAAGATATATGTATCGTATTGAAAAAAACCGGTACGTATACGAAAAAACCGGTATACGAAAAACCCCGGAATACGATATTAATAAAATATCGAAATTTTAACATTTCGCCTTAGCAGTATTGGGGATATCGAATATATCGATATTTCTCCACAGTCGATACAGTGTTAAAATATTGGTATTTCAACAATGTGGGAAGATTTTTATTTGAAATTTATGAATATTTATGGGAAAATTGTACGCCGATGTGCTGTTAGACATTAGCATCCAAATGCAAAAGAAAGTTTGTACTTTATTTTTGTCATTTTCCAAAAATCTTAGAATATCGATATACTATCGATATGATCGGTTTTTCGCTATCAGTAATGCTGGGCTTTTATCGATATAATTATCGTCTTTTCCACTATTCATAGATGTGTTATCAATATTATTATTAATTTCCAGTCCCATTACTCTGATAGTCACGTGATTGGAAGGATGCGTTTAACCGTCGCCCTCACTATACAAATAGCAACAGTGTGACCAGGTCTGTACAGTTGATATTTATAATATCCAAGAAAAATACACGGCTACATTGTATATTTTCAGTTATAAAATCGATATACATGATTCAATTTGAACAATTGCTATTAAATAACATCAAATATTAAGGATTCCTCTTCTTCGAACAGTTCGTCGGCTTCCGTCAAACACATTTTGGACCTTTTAGTTTTCATTGAGGAAAATTGCGATTATAATCGTTATCGTAGTCTGCAACGTAATAATAAAACTAATAATAAACCACCTAGTAGTTGTATCTTCCATTTGCTTTGTGACATAATCGGTGGCATTTCGCAAAGCTTCCGCCGTAACTTCTAAGTCGCGCAACCTTTCAACGTTCATTTCTTCCAACGTGTCTCGAATATCAGACGCGTGGCTACATTCTGGAATCACGTTCAACCTATATAATAATCACCTGAATGACCAGTTGGATTTTATACCGTTTTTTTTACCCAAATTTGTTAGCGATTCCTGAAGTTGTTTCGGCATTATGTGCGAGGCAGCGGAGCACGCGTCTTCGAGTCCCGTTAACTTTGCTTCAATCGGACCGAGTTCCTCCCATAACGGGTTCAGGATCGATTCCTAAAATTGAACTCGTTATAGATTACATCATTAAGTCTATATTTGTAATACAGTAATAAATTAATGCCAATTTTGGGGTAGTTTCTTCTAGTTTCTGTAGCATTTTCATGCAGCCGACTGCGTAGTGGATTTCGGCATTCGCTTTACGGCTCTTCTCGAGAAAGACATCCATACCCAGAAATTGTTTCTGTGAAAATGTAAATAAGTATAATGGTTGAATACATTGTTTAATCGTTGCAGTGTGTAATTTATAATTATACTTTTATATCATCTTGCATTATTTGCAGGGATTTCTTGGCTGTCATTAAAAGGTAAACTGATTTCTGATAATCCATATACATCAGCTCGTATTCTCGTTGAAAAGTATCAGGGTTTCTTTGAATCTGAAACGATAAGTATGATATTTTAATTTAAATTGCATCTATTTAGTTTATAAAAAAACAAAGTACACCTCGGATTCGATTCTGCTGCTGCTGTCATTGTTGCTACGACCTTTTAAAACGGTTAAATATTGCGTTTTACTATTAAAAAATCACAAAAAAACATGTTCAATATCAACACAAACCTTTCTTTCGAATCGTCGAAGTTCGCCTGTCCATGACCAAATACAGATTTAAATCTAAACGGCAATCGTTTTCAAGGGAAAATGCGGCGTTAACTGCATCGGACACTTGTGTGACGTCATGCTTGGCAATGATTGGAGGAAGAAATTGAGTTCCCGCATCTGATTGGTGCACTTGTGATGTGACGTCACTATATCGTACTTTTGTTTATTTGCTTTCAGGAGCGACAATTGTGCGCTGAAAACCGCAATATCTACCGTAAATCACAACGAAATGTTAGCAGATTGTGAAGTAATATGGATTTTGACGTTTTATTATGTTTTCTGGCGACATGTAAATGAAAAGTAGTATATTTCATGCTGGAAAGTTTACAGTTTGGTAACATGGCGCTGTCTGAAATGGAACGGTCCAAATAAATAAAATACATTCAAAATTCGTATGTAAAATACAGGCCTACTGCGAAAATAATTCGAAACAATCTAGTGTGAAAATTGTGTTGTTTTTGATAAAATATTAAGTAATTTTCATTATAATATTTAGCTATTTTTATTTCGGTTTCGGTTTGTATCTATTTTTAGACTTCGGTCCACGGTCCTCGCAGCTAATTGCGTCATATTTTGGCAAATTGGGCCATTTTTGTCGAAGCCTTGACGAATAAAATGAATAAATTATTGCGAAACCGCGTTTTTGGCCGTAGACTTCGACCCGATCGGCCGATGTCAAGTGCGAACTCCGTCCGCCTGGCGGCGCTCGAAACCCTCATTTGAATTTGGGCGTTGTCGTCCGATGGCTTCGTGTCCAATCGGATCGCTATCTTCGCTACTGGGCACGCCCAACCGAGCCCCTGCTGAACACACCCCCTAGGTTATAAAAAGCGATGTAAGCGCCGCCGCGCTTCACTCCGGGTGCGTGTTGTGTCCACGGGTAGTTGTCGGCCAGAATGGAAAGTTGCCCGCGGTTTTTTGAAATGTTTTATCCGCTAGTTTAAAACCTGGCAAATACGCCACATGTATTTGCCGTAGATTAATTTACCAAATATAACGGTGATGGTTCAGACGGACCGATAGATAATTTTAAAAACTGTATAATTTTTTTTTTAGGAATATAGATCGATATTTAACTTTGCGTATTTAATATGCGTAATGGGAGGGCTTTTTGTGTGCCAAACCCAGATGGGCTGTCACCGTTTTGTCCCAGTAACGTCAATATTAGATTTCCTGAGGGTTAAATTAATTAGCGGTGCAAAATCCGAAGGCCGACGGCGAAGTATTCATCGGTGGACGAGTCGTAAGTATATTGATAAGCATGGATTGATTGCAGATTTTCGTCTTTAAAATGGATTTATTAACTAATTTCATGTTTATTAGGCCGTGTCAAGCAGAAGAAAAGAAGACTGACAACGGGGCAACATTTGAAGAACCCGCCTCGTCGATGGATGTCAACGGTAAGAGATTTTTATTATTTTCGTTTTCGAAGTGAGAAAAATTGCGATTATTTGGCTGTCGGGCGAATTCGTGGCTTCCGATTGGCGGATGCGGAGTGAAC
>WWPM01023487.1:0-15762 GCA_023279145.1 Glomeris maerens
AAAGTATGTTACTTTGACTGTCTTAAGAACATCTTCGATCATCTTGATGGGAGCATTTCTCACTTGCAGCTTCAGCTTATCTTTCTCTGTGTACAGTAGCCAATTGTACAATGTCCGGTACAGCGCATGATACCTCTGCCATAATTCTATCCTCCTCATGAGTTCCTCCTTCCGTTCACTGGTTTGTTCCAGAGATGCACTCAATATATCTTCCAGGTTTTTCAACTGTAGCAAAGCTTCCTGCATCTTGTCTGCAGGAACTCCTGCCAACACTTCTTCTGAATTATGGATAACTGACTCCTGACCGGAAAGAACCAACTCTTGCATCTGCATAAAATAAAATCATAAACTCTATCAGAAGCCACAGCTTCTAGATTAAAGTAAATACAATAACAGTACATCACCTCAACAGATCTATGTTGATGTACCAGTGTATCAAAATCTGGAGAGGGTTCAATAGCAAATTGTTGCAAAGTTGTAGATGTCGTCTTCTGGACATGTTCAACTTTGCCAGAGAATTGGAGCCGCTTGAAATGCTCCGTGTTGATGTCACGATACGAGATCACAACATTTTCGTACACTTGCTTCCACCGAGACAGAATCACATTGACTTCCGTGATAACTGTTTCCGGTAATGTAAATGCTCCAAGACGCGCTTGCACTTCATTGAGTTTGGTAATGGAAGTTTCCCGGTTGTTCATGTCATTAACAACATTCTACATTTTGAAGATATATTATTACAAAAAGGTACGATGCATACGTATACCAGGAACAATTTCGAATAATATATATTAACTGACCAGCAATGTACGACTCGCAGCAGCCAGAGCTTCAACATCAAGTTCTTCGATGGACAATACAACAGCCTGATGTGAAATAAGGAAAAAATATATGATTAGAAGAATAAAGAATTCCGCCTCTAGTAATACAAACACCGAACGGAAATAGAGATACTTCCAAATTCAATATGAAATGCATAATTACCTGATCAGCTTTGTCCATGACAGCCCTCAAATCGCAGATCAGCTTTTCACATTGTCTCCTTTCCTTCAATTGCTTTTCCAAAAGTGTGCAATTGTGCCTGTGGTTCTCTTGCAATGAAACCAGCTTTTGTTGTAAGAAGTCAACCTGTCCGGGAATATGAGAACGCGCACATTCGGAAATAGTTGTTAATTTCTCCAGACATTCTGCGCTAGTTCTCATAGCAGTGATCTTCTTTTCAACTTCGTTTGTTTCCTCCAGTTTCATTTGGCTGCACTCAATAAGTTCCTCAATTGGTCGATCTGAAGTGGACTGGCCTAAGAGATCAGTCTGGAACTGTTCATCGCATATTTCGATCCAACCACGGATTTGCTCGTATTCCATCACGAAGCTTCTCCACAACAGAAGGCTCTCTTCCATGAGAGACACTGTCTCCTCCAATCTCTTTTTGCAGCTTTCCCATTGTTTGTTCAAAGACCTTTCACGTACAACACCGGAGTTTAGCACATCGATGGCATAGTCTTCTTCTAATGAATCCCCTTCAGAATTCAGATTGGCCAAAAGATGAGAGTTCGTCTGAATCATTTCTAGTAATTCCTGCATAACACAATTTTATGTGTATATCAAAACTCAAATTTTTATTATAACATACACAAATATTCACCTTCAATTTCTGCAGCTGAGCATCAAGAGCCGCAACTTCGGTGGCTGGGATTCCAAACTGATCCAGCGCAAAATTCATCTCAATAAGGCAATTCTTCACTCTTTGCTCACATAAGCCATAGGTAATCCATTTGTCTTGTTGCTTCCGTGCCATCATAATGACAGCATCCAATTCGCCAAGAAGATTCTCAAACGATGTAGTAGCATTGGTGACGTTATCTTGCAGATGCTTAACTAAAACTGGATGTTGTAATTCTTGTGGCAGTTTGCTCTTGAATTCCTGCACTTCGCAAAGTTGCGATAAGATGGTAGTATTGACATGATGGCGAAGAGCCTGGAATATTCCAAGTAAAATACAAATGTTAATTTTAAATACAAAAACATACATTACAGCAGATCGTCTCCTAGCTTATCTCTGATTTTATAAGTAATAAAACCTTACCATTTGTTGAATTGCCGAATATTATAAGATACGAGGAGTCATACTGCATTATGACAAAACGCAATGACATTTAATTACCTCAATTTTCTGAACTGCTTCTTGACAACGTTCTCTATCACTTTTCAGCTGAATTCCAACACTGTTAATCTCGTTACTCGTTTTAGCAACAGATGTCAGAAGTTTTAACACAAGTGCTTCAAACAATTTTTCTTCAGATGAAAGTGAATTCAAGAAAGCCAGTTGGTTTTTGCCTTCCATTGCCAGGATTTCCAATTGTCGATTTAACTCCGCAACTCTCTCAGTGTCAGCAACGGCTTCATCTTCTATATTTGCACTTTCCATCAACAACAGTAACTCTTTCTGTCGGCTTTCAATCTGATTCAGTATTCCCTAAACAAATTTCAAACACAAAACATTCAGATTTTTAATACCTACATCTAATTACAAAAATTGCAATTACGCATCATCAAACCTGGCACGATGCAAGTTGTTCCTTAAATTGCCTAATGTCTACGACTTCGGTGATATTAATCGCTTGGAAAAATTGGGTACATGTAACTACAAATTCTTCAATTTCTGTAGTAGTTCTGGTGAAAGTAGATACAATCTTTCCTCTTTCCACAAGTTGTCGCTCCAATGTTGAAAGCAGTGTCTGCAGTTCTGTCCATTTAGTTTCCAATTTAATGACGTAATTTTCAATAGTGTCATGTTGCAACAATTGAGTACGAATTATTTTCCCTGCACGGTTAACTATTTCCGTTTTTTCACTATCCTTGTTGGACATCACAGCCTGAATATCCTGTTAATGAAATAATGCAAAAATAACAGTTATGCAACGCTGCTAGTAAGATTTTCAAATACTTCAATAATATAGCTGACCCATATGCGTTGCAGAAGTTTCAATTGCCCATCTTCACCTTCTGGAGAATTACCATCCATGATGTCTTCCACATCTGTTGTACTGAACGAGAGTCTTTGTGAATCTATCCATGTCTCCAATTCCCGGTAAAAAATCTCGAACTCCTAGACACACATAAAATACAATATCAGGCACTGTTAGAAAATAAAAAGCACAAATTGAGCTGCCATCGATCACAACAAACCTCCCAATCCACACTTAGTGACCGCAATTGTTCAACAAGAGGCAGCACACCAACAGAAACAATCTTCCACAATTCATCAATCTCCTTAACTTGCTCGGACAAAGATGAGCATTTCACCGATTTCAAGATTCTTCGACAATCCACCAGGCATTTTTCAATGTGAGGTTTCAAAGGAACAATCGCCGTTTGTATATTCTATAAACACGTTGGAAAAATTAAATACAAAACCTTAAATGCATATCCAAGAAAACACATCGAATCTGCTCTAATATACTTCATAGGCTTGTAGGTGATGCTTCAGGTTTTCAGGGGATATGCGAGACAGTTGCTCAGATTTTGTGACAGCATCGCGCAGACTCTGACGGACGCAACTGATAAATTCTGCAATGTTCTCCCAATCGACAGTTAACTGGTCCAAAAGGTGTCCTTCCTGAGTTGCTTTGTCAACGAGAACACCTGACCGTGTCTTCAGCTGGTGGTGCCACTCTGCACGCCGAATTCTCGTGGTTTCATCAGTGGCAAGGGCCAAAGCATCCAAAGAAGCGTGGCACTGGTGAAGTCGTGCAAAGAATTTCTGCAAATACATTCAGATATCAATGTACTGAAATCCCTTCTCCAAGTGTTAAACAATAATTTCTAGTCATAGATCAATACGCACTTTATGCCTGTCGGATTCAATCTTCAAATTATGAACGTCTTTCACTATGATGCCGTACTGCAGCTTCAACTCGGCAATCCCAAGCAAATTGTCAAACTCGTAGAGCAATTTCTCGTATTGCTCTTGCAAATTCCTGGCTCTGTTCAGTGCTTCTTTTCTCCAACTCAGCTAAAAGTAACACTCATCTTTAGCAATAACATAACACAAGTAGGCTGATATTAGTATAGTCACAATGAATATTTGAAATTATTACTACATGGCAAAATGTATTGCATGAATATTTATAATGTACACTAATACCTTTTTGTTGCATTTAAATTCGACGTTATTAGACTTTCTTAATGCAATATGTTGACAACCAAAAGTTGGCATATTAACATTTACAAATTAACTGCAAAAGGATCCAACAATTTGGGCGTTATGAATTATGTCATTTCCTACGTTATTCAGTACGTAAAAACATCCGGTCCACAAGGATGTGGCGAGTGAACATTGAACATTCCATGTTAGTTTTCACTTTCCAGAATACAAATTATGTTCGAAATAAATTTTGAATGCCAAGACAGTTCTAAATTGAAATATTTTTTGTAGAATAGAATAATGATAAAACCGCATGTTGTAAAACGTCAATAGTTAGTTATTATCATACCTGCTGTTTAATATCGCCAAGTTGTTGCTTTAATGATCCAAGTAAAGCTGATCTCGTTAGATTTAAGGACACATTATGAGATGATAAATATTCTGCCGAACTGATCAAGTTCACAATGAGAAGTTGCAACTCTTCATACTCCTCTTCTATCAACTGAAAATCCAATGAGCACATCATAAACATTTGCTTGTTTACAATTAACGTTGGCTGTTTTTATTTCTACCTGAATAATCGACAGCTGCTCGTTTACGCTGCTCAAGGTCGCCAATTCGGTAGTAATCCTTTCCTGAACTGAAAACAACTTGTCTTGCAAGTAGTTGACTTTCTCCTATTGGAATAAAATAAACTTGAAAAGGTTAACTCAACGAATTGCTCAATCAGTGGAAATTATTGAACTGCATTGAGCTAACTGAATCAGGCTTGTAACTAATTTCGAAAACAAATCACCTTGTGATCCAATAATATTTCCTCAAGTTTCTCAACACTTGAATAGCTTTCTTCAACAATTTTCTGAATGGTAACCACTTTTGTCATTACGGTTGTTATGGTTTCAGTAAAGCTGAGGATGAACTCATGCTGGCATAACTGTAGACTGGATGCTGAAGTGCCTCTTAGGTCATTCAAAAACGATTCTAGTCTCCGCATTTCTTCTTCCAGTAACTGAACACGTATGACAAAAATCTCCTATGAACAAATTGCAAATGTAGAAATTTTCAAATAGCTCGCATCATCACCTTGTATGCTTCAAGTCTGCAACGAGTATCTTCAATTCGCTCAATGGTAACTCTGCGATACTCGATAGTTTCAATCCAATGAGTGATGGTTTCGAAAATAGTAATCACTTCCCTTGTAATCATCTGCTCATTTCCTGATTCACCAGCTGCTTGTATTGCATCCGCAGACAGTTGCAAAATTCTAAGTCTTTCTTCAAGTGAGTAGTCGTCCCTAATGCCTGCTTTGAGTGGAGATGTTCTTGAAACAGGACTAGAGTTCTAAATAAACAAATAATATACATTAAGAAAAATCGGACAATTTTAGTTTTTGTGAAATATTACTCACTGTAGTTGTACTTCTTCGTCTGACCATGGATAAAACTTTTCCTCGGACTCGATCCCAAGTATCAAGAGGGGAAAATGATGATTTGCCTTCATCACTTTCAGCACTAGATTCTGCAGATTTTCCTTCATCCACCGATTCGGCAGTTACATCAGTTATCACAACTGTCTCTTCACTCTTTTCTTCAGCTTCATCAACATGTCCCAACTGACCCTCCATAATCGTCTCTGGTGAAATAAATTCCATAACCAAAACTGCTTTTGAAGTATCCTCGGATGAAGATTGATCCGTAGACTGCAAGGATTTTCTGTCTCCTTCAGATTCTAACTGCTCCGTCTCAACAACGGTAGTTTCTTCGGAAGACTCCGTTATGCTTGCGCTTTCTTCGGTTTGCTCCATTGCAATACCATTCACTGGCAGCGATTCATCAGTTGGAGTAACAGTCACACCAATTTCTTGGAAATCTTCAAATTGCTCAGAATTGTTTAAAATGTTAGGAAATTCATCTGGTGTTTGAGCAAGGCCGGAGTCAAAGGAGAACTCGGCATTACTTTCTTCAGCCTTGTCCTCAGCATTTTCAGTTTGTTGTAGAAGAATTGTTTGTCCAAGTTCAATATTTATCTGTGTTGCAGAAGATATTTCAATATCAGACCTATTCTTGATTTCAACTGTACTTAGTACTTTGAAATCATTAACGTTATCGTGATCGAAAGAATCAACAACATTTGTTTGATCTTCAAATGCTGATAAATCGGGCTTTTCATGATGTGATCTGGACGATTCATATTCAGCATCTCCCACTGATTCTTCCACAATATTTTGCGTCCCTAAGATTAGGTCATGAGCTTGATTGACGCCTTCCAAGTTCGACTCAGATGTTTCAAATGTCTCCAAGTTTTTGCGTTCTTCAATTTCTACGACCCGTTTATCCTCAATATTTTCTATTACCTCTTTTGATACTGAATCATGAGTTTCCAATATAAGTGGTGGCTCAATAATATTTTCAAATGAGCCATCATCATGTTCTGATGCAATTGTTTCATCTATGGCTTCAGCAAGTTTAGGAGTGTCCAATATAGTTGAGGTTTCATCTACAACTTCAGACGCCTCAAATTGGCCTAATTCCGTTGAAATTTCATCCGCGACTTCAGAAGATGAAGCATTGATTGTAGCTTGATCTGACTCTTCAATTTCCTGTGCAAGTTCCACAGATTCAATATGTGTCACAATAGAATCTGAACTTTCTTGATGACAAACATCTTCAGATTTTTCAACATTTTGCTTTGTCTTCTTTGCTTTCCTTCGTCTTGCAACTGGAACATCAGCAGATGCATCAGAGGCAGGTGTTGGTTCCCGCTCAGATTCATCTTCAGCAACAGTATTATCTGAAACAACTGTCTTAGGCTTCCTATTTTTCTTCTTCTTCTTTGATCTCTCTGGAGCCATTGGCACTTCAACAATAGCATCCACATCCGGTTCTAGTTCGGCAACATCATGCAAAGACATCTGATCCTCATCACCTCTTTGTTCAGATATGCTCGAAGCGGGTTCAGGAGATTTGGATTTGGACTTCTTCTGTCGTGGTTTCTTCACTGGAGCTTCTCGTTGTGCAGTGGATTCATCTTGTTCTACAGTGATATGTTTAGGTTCTGGAGATTTGGACCTGGACTTCCTCTGCCTTGGCATCTTCACAGGAGATTCACTTTGTTCTCCAATGCTGTCTTCGATAGTAGTTGAGCTTTTTTGCTGAGATACTGCTTGGATTATCTCACTAATCGATTCCTCAGCAGAACTCTTTGAAAACTCTTGGGATAATTCTTCTTGCAAATGAACCGGAATAACATTTTCAACCAGTTTTTCTGATGGCAGCTTCTTCTTTTTGCTCTTCTTCTTTTTTGACTCCTTCTGATCTGTATCCTTAATGTCAAATTTATTGTCGACAGAGACAATAGAGCGTTGAACAAGTGAATGGGCATCTTCGATGGGCAATTGAACTTCGGTGGTCGCACTCTGAACATCCAATATGTCCGATTCAGTTTCTTTAGAAGCTATTTGAGTTTCAGAAACAAATAGATCAGTTTCCTCTCCGATTACAGCAGCCTCTTCCATAAACGTGACAATTTCTTCAGTAGGAGCTTGACCCTCTTCAGTAGGAGCTTGATTCTCTCCAGTAGGAGCTTGAACCTCTTCAGTAGGAGCTTGATCCTCTTCAGTAGGAGCTTGATCCTCTTCAGTAGGAGCTTGAACCTCTTCAGTAGGAGCTTGATCCTCTTCAGCAGGAGCTTGATCCTCTTCAGCAGGAACTTTTTGCACTTGACTAAAAACTTCAGTGTCAGTGGTAGTCAATGGATAGTCTTGAGCAGGAAATACAATATCCTTTGCAATGAATTTATTTTCATCAGACGATTCCACGGCGTCAACACCAACAACCAATTTCACATCCTCAAGAGGTTGTTCTGCATCCTCTGTAATTTCAAATTCATAACCAGGGATAGGAATTTCTTTTTCCAACAATTCGTCTGTCAATTGAGTCACTTGAACCGATGTAGCAGCTATATCAACAGATATTTCATTCGTTTCCTCTACATATATCTCGGTTGATTTTGAAGATGGTTCGGATGACGCATCTATTTCTTGAGCAGAAATTTCGCTTCCATCTGCAGTAAAATTTGATTGTACTGTATCCAATTCAATGGTTGGGACTTTTTCGGCTGAAATTTCAGTGTCATCAAGATGCGACTGGCAGACTTTAATACTCAATTCAATGTCTTGAGCAGTGGATTCAGCGTCATCAACTTGCTGAACTTCTTGTGTAGTCACCTCATGATCTTCCACAGACAGTTCACTTCCCATAGATGTCAATTCAGTTTCCGCCAACGAATGCACGCTTCCAATCGATGTTAACTCTGTTTCAGCCAAGGAAACTACACTTCCAAGTGATGTCATTTCAGTTTCTGCAAAGGATATTACACTTCCAACCGACGCGAAACGAGTGCCATCGTATTGTAAATTGTCTAATTCAGATTCATACACAAACATCTCAGGTTGTTTAACAGTATCTTGATGCTCTTCAAATGCAACCTTCCCTTCCTTTTCAAATATTGTTTCTTGAACAGAAAATTCAACATCTGGTGCAATCAAATCCTCGTTTGAAATGGGTCTAATCGCTGGAACTGCGACGTCATCATCATGAATTGGAAGTTGAGCTTCTTCAACAGAGAATTCAGTGCCATGTGCGGAAATTTCACTTTCTTTTGCAATCATCGCAAGCCCAATTTCTACAGACTGCTCACTTTCTTCCAATTTCATGTCAGTTTTTTGAGCCAAAATTTCATTTTCCGGAACAAATGATTCAATGTTATGCGCAGAAATGTCGCTTTCCTTTGTTATCAAATGAGATTCTGAAATGGTCAGTACTGTTTCTTTTAAAGACAATTCATATTCCTGAAAATCTTCATTAGAAGTTTCAGCTTCTGAAATAATCAATTCAGGTCCAGAAATTACAATTTCAGACTCATGAGCACATACATCTATGTCTTCAATGGGCATCTCAAATCCCTGCTTGCTAAATTCAATTCTTTGTTCAGGCGTTTCAAAATCTTCCGCAGTTCTGGGAGAATCGCCAACAATTACAGCATGTTCTTGCATTGAGATTTCCAATCCTTTGTCAATGTGGTGATCATCTTCCAATTCACCTTCAACATCAACCCTATTATCAGATGATTCTTTTGCTTGTGGAGAAATGTCTTCTTCCAGAACTTCAAATTTGCTATCAAATTCTTGTTCTCCAATTGTTGAAACGGCAACTTCTTTTGTAACACGATGTTCATGCTGCTCTGAAGCCACACTGAATTCAAATTTCTGATACGATATTGTGGGATCCACTTCATCTGGCAGCAACTCTGCTTTCCAAGCTATTGTTTTCTCCGTCTCCACTCCTGGTATTTCCAAATCAGTATTTTTCTGTGTGTTTCCAAATTTGTCATCCAATTCCGAAGAATGCAATACATCGAGACGAGTCTGTCCATTTTTTCCCGATACCGAATCCGAGATCTCCGTTTCAACATCTCCTGCAACATCAGAAACAATCCTCTTCTTTTTCTGTGCTTTCTTTTTTGATGACTTTGTCTGGATTTTGTGTTCATCTTTGGACTCAGATTCATTGCCGCCTAATTCCTGAACAGCAAACCCGACTTCTTGCACTGCAATTCCTTGAGACGAAGAATATTCTTCATCGCGTAATTGAATTTCTTTCTTATCGATCTTTTCAACAGACATTTCTATTGTATCGATTTTGGGTTCGGCACCTTGTTCTGTTATTTCTTCTGCCCCGATGAAAACAGTGTCCAGTTTGTTTTCATCAAAGTTTGCAAGTTGTTCAATATTATGTATCGTTGCATCATTTGGAGGAGGATAAATATCATCCTGAAGAGCAACATAAGGTTGGAAATGGCTATCCGTTTGTAGATCCTCAATTAATGTACCATCACTAGTTGACAATGAGGAAACGTCTTGAAGGGTTTCGTCCAAGTCATCTACATCCACTGCTGCTATATTAATTTCGGAAGACTGCTGTGGTTCTGGATGCTCAATAGGGCCATCTACAGAGACGTCATACTCGGCATCTTTAACGTGCTTCTTCTTAGCCCTCTTTTTGCTTTTCTTCTTTTTGGAAGTTTGTTCTTCGTCTTCCGATTGCACTGCTTCCTCAACAATTTCTCCAACCACCACAACAATATCTTCATCAGACATGGCAGACTCACCACTACCTTTAGCCCCTGACACTCCCAATGCAGGTTCATCAACTTGTATCTGTTCCAAGCTGTCTGGTACAATTATTTTCTCTGGTAATGGCTCACATATAACAGCGTCCAGTTCGCCTATATGCTTCTCATTTTGGCCTTCATGGTAGCTAGATATAACTACTGTTGTTTTTTCAAAAATTTCTGTTTCATCAATTACACCTGGTTCTTTAGGGGCTTCTTCTTCAACTTTCCCTTCCTCTAATACAACAATGTCATCCCCTGATGTTGCAGAATTACTTAGAACACTTGCAGGCTCTTCTATAACAGCTTCGTCACTTTTTTGGTCAGGAATTTCAGGTTCAAATGTTTCCTCAATCAAATGCTTCGGAATGCTGTCATTTATTTCAGACACTTTCTTCTTTTTCGGTTTTCTCTTTTTTGTCTTCTTCTGACTCATGTGTTCTTTTTTTGGTTCTTCATCATCACTAGATTTTGCTGCAATTTCTTGTTCAGACGCCTTTTCCAGTTCCTCACTTTCAAGCTTTTCTTCCGATTCTTCCTTGGGTAATTCAGGAGTGGCAATTCCAATTTGTGATACTCCAGATAAGAATTCAGAGGGCATTTCGTGCAGAAATCCTTCAACAGGTGTCAAGTTTTTATTTAGATCCGATTCTGAAGGTATAGTATCCTCACGCAACTTCAGTTTTTCAGCATTTATTTCTTCCTCAAATATGCATTCTTCTCTTGTTACTTCCAAAACAAAATCGCTACTTTCTGACACTTGTTGTATATCAGCTTTACCTATCTCTTTTGCTTCAACGCTTTCCAATTCAGATAGATTCTCTGTCAACTGATCAGAAATACTTTCTTTCGTTTCTGGCTTTGGCCTCTTTCTTTTGGATTTAGACTTCCGGTTGTCAGATAGTACATTTTCATCCTCAAATAGCTTAACCTCCTGTCCACGTACAGTGCCTTCTGCAATTGCCTCGTATTGTTGGCTAAAATCTTCTACTTTATCTTCATCAAGAATTCGAGTTCGGCTAATCTCCGTTTGTGAGGCTTTTGGCAAATCTTCAACAGTCTCAATTTTCACTTCCGCTCCTGGCTCTTTAATTGTTTCTGGCGTTTCAGGTAGATCTGTTTCAGGAACCTCCTTCAACACATCCACAACACCAGCTTCATGCAACACATTTCGGTCCGAAATATCCATGGCTAATGGTTCATTTTCAGCTTCTGCGAAATCAGGCGATTTCTTCTTTTTCGGATGTTTCTTTGGCTTTTTCTTCTTCTGATTCACATTTGTGTCTTGGTCATCGACGGATTTCAACATATCGTCCTCATCAAACACATTGTCAGCCTCTTGGAGACCATCTTTGCCTTCAAGATCTACTACAATATTTTCCTCAAATTTCTGACTTGTTACAATTTCCGAATTGTCTTTTTCATTCTGTGCTTCTACGAGTGTTTCTTCTACCAAGACCACATCGACAGTGGCAATATCCGTCTGTTTCAATTCAATGTTTTCAGGTTGTAATATTTCCTCTGTCAAATGCTCAGAACTATCTTCATGGGTATCGGGAGCTCGCTTCTTCTTTGACTTCTTCGTCTTGGGCTTCTTGCGATCCAGCTTGTGATCATCACCATGGCTGGATTCAATTTCAAGTCCTTGCTCAGACACATTTTCATTTTCTTTCATGGAATCTTTGCCACCAACTTCTACACCAGTTTCCTCAGATGTTGCACTTACCCCTTGCTTATCTAGCATTTTAGATTCAATTACAGGAGCCCTTTTCTCATTCAGTATTAACTCTACTGTTTCCTCGTCTGTCACTATGATAACATCATCCTCAATGGCAGCCGTGGAAAAATCGGAATCGACATCTAATTGTTTCTGCTCAAGAATTGTAGGTTGCGTCGAAATTTCTTCATCAATGACATTGGCTGCTTCATATTTTCCATCAAGATCTTCCGGTTCATTTGGAACCAGTTGTTCTACCAAAACTTCAACTGGTTGCACAATTTCACTAACTTTTTCTGAAATTCCCGACCCAGCAACTAAACTGTCTTCATCTACTTCAACAGCACTCTCTGTTGCATGAATAGTTTTTGGCTTCTTAAACTTCGTCTTTTTCTTTGGATATTGTCCATCATTATCCTCAAAGGATATGACAGTTTCTTGCTCAGGAACACTTCCTGCATCTTCTTCACTCACTTCTATGCCGACATCAATTTGTGGAACAGCTTCTTCCGTGTCAACACCATGAGCATCATGTTTTAATCCCTTTTTCGTCTTTTTAGGCTTCTTGAGTCTTCGTTGTTTCAATTCAAGATCAACATCATGTGCCTCTGCCATTTCCATTACAGATGGTTCAAATTCATTATTGTCCTTCTGCTCGGGAATTTCAGTCACAGCATGTTTTCCATCAACATTATCAATTTGCATTACTACTCCAGCGTCTTGTTGAATAGTCATGTCAGCAGTTGGCGACTCCAAAACTCTCAAAGTCATCTTCGCTTCAAAAACAACTGGCTCATTATTATTGATGCCAACAACAGACATCCAAGGTGTAGGAGACACACTTGCTGCGTCATCCCTCGCCACATGTTCTTGTTCGCTGGAAGGCAATATCTTGACTTGAAGTTCTCTTAAGTATAATTCCTCAGGATCTGACCGAGTTTGTGGATGTAACGATATGCTTTCAACTTCGACAGCTTGCACGGTCGTACCAGATAATAAATTGTCTTCCACCGTGATGTGCATTTGTTGCTCACTAAAACTGGCAGTTTGGTGCAAATATGATTGTTGTTGTTCCTGTTGCAGTACGTCTTGTTCATTGCCCGCATCAACATTATCTTGGGGCAATTGATGGAATGCCTCTTGTTCATTTGATTCAACAAACTGATCTTGCTTTTCAAGGGTTTCCAAACCATCTCCGAAATGCGGGTCACGTGCAATTTGTTCGTTTTCTAGACTTAGATGCATTTGCTCCTGCTTTTCAGTGGAAACTGTGGTCATTTGCACATCGATATTTATTTCTCGTTCATGCAAGCCTTCCACAGACTGAACTTCTTGCTGCTCTTGCAGAATAACATTTTGCTGTTCTAGCAGTTTATCATTTTGCAGGAAACTCTCTTCTTCCTGAACATGCAATTTCTTCTGCTCTTCTACGTGAACAAGAGTTTCTTCATGCCTTTCATCCAAATGTTGCCGTTGTTCATGCTCAATATTTAAGTTATCAGAAAATTCAGACTGTTTGCTAAACTGAACTTGTTGCTCCTCTGCTTTTTCTGGTTGTTCCTTATATTGAAAATCCTCTGATTCAGCATGTTGTTTGGAATGAAACTCCTGCTCTTCAGAAATTCTAGTCTGTTGGTCGTAGCGAACGTTAAATTTTCCAGATATGTCAGAGTGCTGTTCAGATTGTTGTTCACTATATTGAATATGTCGGACATCGAAAACTTTAGACTGCATCTCAAACTGACATGTCTGCTCATCAGTATCTTCAGCTAGTTGACTTCCCTGTCTGTGTATCTCAGATTGCTGTTCGTATAGAACCGTGTGCTTATCGGCATCTTCGGCTTGAAACTCAGTCGGCTGCTCTTTCACAGTATCATGGTGTCCGTCTTCAATCTTTTGTTCGTCAGCGACTCCCAAATGTTCTTGAGCATGTTGCTCATTCTGAATCCTGCTTTCGCTTGCATCTGCCATCTGTTCATCGTGGTGAAATCGAAATTCTTCTGCAACTTCAGATTGCTGATCTGTTTTGTCATAATGCTCGGATTGTGCATGGCTTTCCGAAGACGAAGATGGCCGTGACAACCTTTCTTCGGTAACATCGGTGATGACCACACTACTTTCAGGTTCATCGGGTGAAATAACCTCTGTCGAAGTTGTACTCACAATCTTCCCATCTACTATTACATTCTGCACACGAATCACTTTCTTCCTCACAACACTTTGGGTCACCCTAGTGACGCGCTTAATCCTTTGTACACCATCTTCTTCACTGACAGAGCTCTCACTGAATTCCTCTTGAAAACCTTTATCGGGAATGTGCATAACTCGTTCCCCCGATTCGACAAATGAGCCGCCTTCAGGAAAAACAAAATCCGCTTCACTTGATACTTCTTCTTCGCCGCTTTCAATAATGTTGCCTTCCGAGTCAACCCGCCGCGTGATAACTTTTTTCAACATCTGCATGCTGTGTGTGCTCCTTTGTGTTACAACGTGTCTTACGTCTGTTGTAATTAAACCCCGTTCGCTTTCCTCCACAGTACTGTAAGCCTGGCCTGAGATCGCAGTGTTTTCTTCTGTGAATACAGGCGAAATCTGTGTGACTGTTCCCGGAGTGATACTTTCTTCGATATGGGATCCTTCAGAGCTACGGCTCACAGACCGTTCGTGAAATTGTTCTTGTTTAAAGCTGGCCTGATCAAGAATCATTTCTCTGGTTTTCAACGATGACTGTAGTGATTTAAGACGTTGTCCTATAACGCTCTTTGCATCAATTATAGCCTTCCGCAAATACAACAACTGATCAAGGATCTGGTTAACTAATCTGGCAATATCTTCGAAAGTTTTCAACTCCTCGCATTTCTTCATAAGTTCTTCAAGTTCTTCTTCCTTGGTAGCGAATGCTACCTCTATTTCCTGTTACCATGGGATGAAATCGTTATTTACATCTTATGTGTCGGATAAAGGCCAAGAGTGATAAAAATGTTTACCAACTAGTTTACAAAAGCACACTTCTCTATTTTAACAGGAAAAAAAACACGCCATTTTAAATGAATGTAAAATTTAACAGCAATCATTAAGAAAATGAAAACAATTAAAATTCCCAGCTAGATTACAATACTTAATGAGTGGCATGGAAATGTATTCAATGGATCCAACAGTTTCAATTGCAATTTGTAATAATTCCTAAACCTAGAGAATTCAATGTTGCTTTTACTTGAATTACTGTAGTCTGGGGTAAATAAATATTCTCGCTGTCAAAATCACTCCTTACCTCATGCTTTCTTATCAGCTCCTTGATGTCATCTACAGTTGTAAACTTCAACTGGGAGTTGAGCGAGGTAAACATTTCCGAGACCCAGTCCTCCAATTCTTTGAGCAATACAAAGTATTTATCTGCTTGTTCACGATGACGTTCTCGTTCAGTAAACATTTTCTGTAATTTATTCCAATGGTACATTCTTTTTCTAATCTCAAATTTTCCCACAAACAGGATTATTTACCGTCAAATCTTTCTGTCTTTTATCCAACTGAACTTTTAACAGTTTCAGCTTGGCACTAAGTGTGCTCAATTCTTGAATTACTGGAATCACTTCTGCATGTTTTTCCAAAGACAAACCTGTTCTTTCAAGGGTAACAGCCCAACTTTCCAAAGCAGATAATTCCGTTTCCAGGTGCTATCAAAGCAACATACAAACACAACAAAAAGTATTTTATATCACAAGATAAT
>WWPM01023489.1:0-17990 GCA_023279145.1 Glomeris maerens
CGGGGCGGGTTGATGCACGAGGCGGGTTGATTCAGTGCCAATTACTCAATAGCGGAGAAAGCAAATATTAAGGCGCTCCCACTTTCAGATTAGCCATCAATTACACTTCAATTTCTGGTGCTTTCGTCGCTTTGTGGCTATTTTTAGTTGAAATAGAAGAAAATATCACTTTTTGGGCGTGTTAAGTAATTTCCATCTTTCTCATATTGGGCTCTATAACTCATAGACTTGTAAGTATCACGAAATCGTCTTGCATCTGTTAAATACAGGTATGTTGGAGGTTAACAGCTGTGTGTCAGGTTTTCTCAAAGTGACCTTGATAAGCCGGAAATGTGGAATCTTTCATTGAGCACTCTTTCGTTGATGCACGCACTGCGTTGATGCACGCACTGCGGGGCGAGTTGATGCGGTGCATCCACTCGCTCCAGCATATTTGAAAAATAAATAATTATTTATTTGTCAAATATTATCATAATCAACTCCAAAAATGAATAATAAATAAATAAATAATAAATACAATAATAATGTAATCATTAAGACATCTGAAAACTTAAATAATAATAAATATAATAATAACAATGTTGATGATGTTGTTTTTGTATGTTTGTTTGTTTGTTTTTCCCCCCAGAACAATGAGGAACCACAAGCGTAAAACCAATAGAGGGAAAATTAATCAAGAAATTTGTGTCCCGCTGCAATTTATTGCGTTTTTAGCCTCTGAACTGAGTGCATCTACTCGCCCCGTGTTGTGCATCAACTCGCCCCAAGGATGGGGCGAGTTGATGCAGATGTGACGTCTGTTAAAAGAATTTCCAGCTTACCTAAAACTTTTAAAATTCAAACACATATATGAAAATGACCTTCAAGGTGTGTACTGTTTAAGGCAATATCAAGCGATATCCTACATTTTGACGAAATTCTTCAATTTGGGATAATAAAAAAAAAATGCATCAAGTCGCCCCGGTCTCCCCTACGCTATGTTGCATGCTTGGCGGTAGTGGTATATTGGGCGTATTTGGCAATTCATACTGGCTGTCTGGGTCGCCAGAACGTGTGACATCATATGTGACGTCATTTCTGGGCCATGTCTGGCGCCAATTTATCCGGTTTGCCGGCAACAAATATCTGTTACGGCTGGAATATTCAAAATGGCGGATTCCGTGTCATGCAGTTGTGATGGCATGTTGTCACAAACAACTTTCTCTTTTGTTTAATTCTAGTTTTTAAATATAACTATGTAGTTAAATGGATCAAATTTGACCACTACATTTGATTCAACAATTTTTATGTACGTTTATTTAATTTGTGCATCTCTAATTCGGTCAAATGGCACGAAAACCGCGACCCGTTATATTCGACCGAACATTCCATGGTGGCCGCCATCTTTTTTGGCTGAGGAGCCAGGAAAGAAAGTTCGTCTGGCACGGCTGTCAGCGAAAATGACGTCACTCCTCAGAAATTTGATTTGCCGAACGGAAAACCTGTTCTGTTTACTGAAGCCCAAATGGATTTCCGAACAACTTCTCTGGTCAAAGCTCAAGATTCCTGGCGACAGTATGATTTGCTGAATATGCCCATTCAGTTTGGTGGGAAAAAATCAATAAATGCTTTTTGCACTAACAGGTGGCGCAACATCCTCAACTAATATCCATGTTTATATACCGGGTGAGTCATAAGTCCAGTGGCATGACTCCGATCTCCAACGAGGTTGCATTGCTGGAAGCGCGATTACATGCGATTAAGTTTGCTGGGTGGATGCAATTTATTACGGTTTTTCATATTTTTTGTTATATTGTGTGAGGAGGGAAATGCCTGCTAAGTATTTTGTGCCAAATGCACATCGGGATATGACAGCATAACACAAAAAGGCTAATATTGCACTACATGCGATGTCGATTTTATTTTTGAACAAAAGAAATTTCTAGAGACTTGAAGTCAAAAAATACTGCCAAACAAAATCACAAAATTTCGAAAGTCTGCTCATTTATTTTATGTTAAAGTTATGAATTACACTGAATGATATTAATTAAAGTTATGAGAATGATGTTAAAAGTTATGAATGTTACTGTGAATGATGGTAATTTCCCATGAGCATCAATAAATTTTCAAATTTGTCAGCAAAATAATTATTGTTTTTGAATTGTTTGAATCGTACGGGTCAAACATGCATTGAAACCAATTGGGGTTCAGTGATTGCTCAGCCCCTCATCGATCGCAGCGCCGCGCAGTGAGAAAGAACGAACCATTAGTGCGAGCAATTGGCAAAAAAGGGAGTTCCTCCACTTCTTCTATACACTATGTTGCATGCTTGGTGGTAGTGGTATGTTAAGTTTGGTGGGGAAAAAATCAATAAATGCTCTTTGCACTAACAGGTAGCGCAACATCCTCAACTAATATCCGTGTTTATATACCGGGTGAGTCATAAGTCCAGTGACGACCCGTTGTTTTTGTAAATGAATGGTGTAGGAATGGAAACGCATGTCGTCCGATAAATCGTCGGACGACTCCGATTAGCAATCACCTCTCACTAAACCTAGCCCGACAAACCATTTAGGACAGGAAACAAACCATTTTTAGGCTCGTTTACAACACCATTAACTCGGTTCAAAGGCGGTCCTCACAACGTTCGCCTAAAAATAACAATACGCTTTAGCAAAACAGAGCAATAAAGAAATAATAAAAGAGGCACAAAAACTTATAAAAAGAGAGGGAAAAACAAAGAACGGGGAGTCGAGAGAGAGGTCCGAGACTGGTCGGTCCTGGCTCGGACACTCAATAAGCAGGTCCCGCGGATAATAACGTTGTCTCCCGCTCGTCCGACGTCTCCCGCACGCCATCGCCGACCCGCTCCGCACGCCTTCGCCGATCCGCCCGCACGCCATCGCCGACGCTCGCCGCTCCGCACGCCTTCGCCGATCCGCCCGCACGCCGTCGCCGACGCTCGCCGCTCCGCACGCCGTCGCCGACGCTCGCCGCTCCGCACGCACGCCGTCGCCGACGCTCGCCGCTCCGCACGCCATCGCCGACGCTCGACGCTCCGCTCGCCTTCGCCGATCCGCCCGCACGCCGCCACCGACGCTCGCCGCTCCGCTCCACACCTCTGCACCCAGCCATCGACGCCGACGACTACCGCCCCGACCGCCGTCGTTGACGCCGACGACAACCGCCCGGCCGCCGTCATCGCCGCGCCCGCCCGAAGCCATCCGACCTTCGAACCGTGAGTCCCCCGCCCGACCGCTCGCGACCGCCCTTACCGTTAGAGTTATCGGAAATAAAGAAACAATCCAATCGTGCGTCGTTTGTTCTACCACAATCACAATTCGTACGACACGCACATGGAAAGTACTCAGCAGGTTGGGGCTATCTAACCAATTGACCGATTTCACTAACGCTTCGCCCCAAGGAATTAGCCCCGCCTACGGTCTGAAGCACGCGATAAAATCCAAAATGGCGGATGCAGTGAGGACAGGATTCACTCACTCCCTACCAACATTAAAAGATTTTAACCCCTGCTGGTTACCTGAATCTATTTTCAGCGTTTTTCCTGCATTTTCCATGTGATATTAATCATATTATCGTTTTCCATGTGTTCAATTTACCCTATTACTACCACTTCTACTGTTATAGTGTCATTATTTTATATAATAATTTTTGGAAAATCTACAAAAACAGTTTGATTAAAAAATCGTATATACCGGTATTTATATTTAAATAAATATAATTAAATTTTTGTGAAACATAAATGATAAAAGCCGACTAATGAGCAAAAAATATTTCATTTTAAAACTTATTTTAAAATATTTAATACAGTATTAAAACAAGTTTTAAAATATTTAATACAGTATTAAAACATGTTTTAAAATAATTAATATCAAACCAAGTTTAAAATAATTAATAATAAAACATGTTTTAAAATATATAATATTAATACATGTTTTATAATATTTAATATTAAAGTACGTTTTATAATATTTAATATTAAAACACGTTTTAAAATATTTGATTTTAAAGTACGTTTTAAAATATTTAATTTTAAAGTACGTTTTAAAATATTTAATTTTAAAGTACGTTTTAAAATATTTAATATTAAAACATGTTTTATAATATTTTAAAAATATTATTTTGGGCCGACCTTTAGCTTTATAACAACATATTTAGAAATGCTATTTTAATATTAAAAAAATATTAGCAGATGAATAAAAAAAATCTACCAAAAAAACTTTTTCCTTGTATTACCTTTTTTTTCTAAGAAATGGGTCTCCCTGTAGTTTTGCAATGTATTTATTGCTTAGGAAATTAGGAAAATTGACTTTTGTCCCATATTTTATTTCAAAGTAAGGACACCATTATATTTAACTATTTTAAAGGGTGCTACCTCATGCCTACACTATAGAAACAGTCCTCACTGTTGCCGCCATTACTATAAAGATCTAGTGAGCTGCTCCAAGGACAATGCATTTGTGGTAGCCAATGGCAGCCCACTGAAATCGGTCAATTGTGCCCATTGGTGACTTTGAAAGGTGGAATCCAGGTCATAGAAACGCTATAACTTTGTAATTATTAGCGCTAGTGGGCTGATATCATTTAGCGAAATGTTCATGCAGCGCTGCGTTCTAAACATAATGCAGCAAATTAACAGATTGAAAATCGGATCAACAATGCAAAAGTTATGTTTGGAAAAACCGGAATATGCAGCCCCTGTGAAAAAGCTGTCCTGTGGAAAGCTTTACTATCCAATACCCTGGTGTGTGCTTCCCTAGCTGCCTTTTGCAATTGCATGCTGTTTGTGTACAACAAGGAAGCTGGCTGGAAAGCTTATCACAAGGAATGTTACAATCCTCAGTTTTGCATGATTTCTTACAAGTAGATTATTTTAAATATTTATCCCTTCTGCAGATCAATGGAAATCTGCATTAATGCACCCTGCATGCTGTGACGCGCGTGTCGAATATGTCGTAGTTTCGTCGGCTTTTCGCGGGGGACGTTGCGTGAATAAGAAGCGTAGGACAGTGATAGCAACGGTTTCTTTATTGAATGACGAGCTTAACTTTGATTGCATAGATCGTTCGGAATTATTCATAACTTTTGTTAACGTTAACGTTATCGGGTACACTGGACATCGTACGTAATCAATTGATTTTTGCATGTGCATAATGTACGCTGGTATAGGTTATTCACGTGATACTTTCTCTGGAAATTTCTTAGGTTGACTCGACGCCCTTCGCATCCTTTTCTGGACAGGTTACAACATAGGTTGTGTCACATGGATTACCACACACCCTATGTTTTATGTCCTCTTCTTATTTAGTTAAATAATTCACAATTGTTTGTAATAGATTCCATAGTTGCGTAAATTTCTTCCGTACTCATGTCTTTGGAGATCTGAAAATTGTTCGACGATTATTTTTCAAAACGTAATGTGCGTAGAATCATGTATTTTATGTAAGCAAATATACCTGAGGGAAGTTTTCTGATAAAAACTTTGTTGCAATGTTTCTTGCAATTTTGCCTGTCATTTTCATTTTAGGGATTGAATTGACACGAAAAGAGTATTTAAACGTTGATTCAGGTCCAACGTTATCGTCGACAAGTGCAATTAACTCTTGACGCATCGATATATCATCAACTAAAAATGTACAATTAAACATTAACTATGCTTTAAATATGATAAGCAAATAATAAATTCACCGAGGTCATCCGCAAATATAGATGATCATAATGTGTACAGAAACGAAAAAAAAGTGTTTTCCATATATGTTTATATGTATAATTTAAGGCGGCGATTTACTAAAAAAAATAGTCCGTTTTAAAATCATTTGCGTAATGATAATCATGCGAAAGAAAGTGAAATTTGTTATCAAGTAAAAATTCTTTATCTTTCCATCCACCACTATTACTAAATTTTGAAACTAGCTTAATTATGATTTATCTAGCTGCTGTCGTGGACGTACATTGATACATATCGAGGGCGCCGTGGTATAGTGTCCTAACTGATTAACAAATTTAATAGGAGTAAGCACAGTATACCATGGCACCCTCGATATGGAAGACAACAAGTTGCATCAAGAAAGTAATATGTTTTGAACTGCAAACAAAACAACCCAAACTAGAGCAAAATCGTCTTTTTTTACAAAACACTTATTTAAGGTATTATCTAAATTCTTAAACTAACTTTCTTTTGTGTCAATTATAATATGAAATGCAATCAAAGTTTAAAACAGGTATTATGCAAGGTCAATAGTGTAGTCCGAAAAACACAGGACAGAAAAATATATCTAGTGGTAATTAAGCGCCTCTTTGCAACTTGTGAGCGGTACAAATATTTGAATGGTCAAAATACAAAATTTGAGGTGAGAATCCAGAGTTGCTAGGCTCGCTCAGCAGTGATCAACATTTTTGTAATTTGGCTTTTGTAATTTTGCTTGTGCAATTTAAAACATATTGCTTTCTGGATATTCCACAACATTTTTACGTACTGGTTCGATTTTTGACAGTGTAAAAAGCAACTGCATGATGACCTTGTTCTTCGTGTTTCACAGACACGGCCAGAACCTCTAAAACATTTATGTGCTTTTTGATCGCCTGCAATTGGATTTAAAATTAAATGTAATAATTGGGTAAAAATACTGCAATATAATACTAAACAAATTACATCTTCAATTTCACTCAAACATATTCTGGCTTCTGCAATCTTTACAATTGTATCACTCCGGCCAATGCAGTTCAGACTTCCATTGCCCAATATCTCTCCTATATCCTTGGTGTTGTAATAACCCTTCAAATATATCCATTCACATCAAATGCGAGTTACCTCACCACTGTACGTTCAAAAATCGGATTGACAGTCGGAATTGGTTAGAATGGCTGTTAGACCAATTGGTGGCTCTTATTCCAAGCCTATCTGAAGTTTATCGCTTTTTACGCATTAACTGACATGAGTTATTAATTATTTCAAGTGAGTATAAATACTTAAATATATATTTACATTGATTCACTCTCCAGCAGCAAATGAATTACGAACATAAAGCGTTATGCTTCTTGCATTTTAAATTATAGACATTTCAAACTTATTTCCTGCAAACTCATTGTTTGTTTTCAATCTGCCGCTACCATGCAAAGTATATGCACGTAAATAGACTTCAGCTTTGTCACATGCTGCAGGTAATGCATGCCACATAATGCTTGTCTTGATAAATATTCTGATAGACATACTACATCTCTTCTGTCATGAATGACACAGGTTTAAATATGGATACAACAAATATGTTGCATGTTTGTGATAAGCTTAAATTTCTTTAAGGGTGTGGAATGTTGCAAGTGTAGTATTAAAGTTTATTAATAGAGAGATAAAGGTTCACGGAACGTGAACGCGTAAGGAGCAAATGACGTCAGCGTGACGCCGCTCGCTTCGCGTGGAACGTGAGACGCACGTAGCCCGTGTGTGACGTGTCCGTGACGTCACTCGTTCGCCTCTTCACGGAAAAACAGCGGTTTCAACGTGTATGCAGGGATTACACATTGACACCTACGTGGTTGATTTTAATCGCTTCAACGAAAGTAATTATATCATAGGATGCATGTTATTGAGTTTGAAATAAATATAATAATTATCACTATTTATTTAAAACTAGAAAAGGCCGTTAAAACATTTCATTTACGTTTCGGCGAATCTCGGATTTGCATGCACGATGCGCTGGTCGGGGCGTAGCTTCAAGGTGGCTTCCCATGATGCTTTGCCAATCCGCAAATCTTTTGGTGAAAGCGTCGTAAATTGATCACGTTCTGTGTGCACCGTGGGACTTTAGCACGGTTCACACAACGTACGCGACTGATTGGCGCGGCTTGCTATGACGTCAAAAATGACGTCACACGCGTCCACGTTCCGTGAACCTTTATCTCTCTAATATCAAGAGTGGATAAATAGGTTAGAGTATGCAACTGCCCTAGAGCCCATTGCTGAGAGCTCAGCACCGATTTAGGGGCACTGCATTAGGGTAACTGGTGGGAAAAATGTGAAGTTCTTCTTCACCCCCCCCGCCCTACTCCTCCCTCTCTCCCCCCCCTCCCAATCTCGGACAAAAGGTTCAAATCTCCAATCCTCCCCTTCTTCAGGCAACTGCAGTTTTCAGAATCTTCAGGAAAAAAAATGCTATTTAAAACCCCTATTTGCCCCCATAAACACCAAAGTTGCCTTCGATTTTCGATTAAGGCTATATGGAAGAGCTTTGGCGCGGAGCACTGTCTCCTGCAGGTGGCGCTCTCATTCGTATTCTAATACATGGAGCAGCTTTTCCACTTTTTTAACCTTGTAATAAAGTCAAAGACATGATATAAAAATGTATTAAAATACTATCAATATTTAGCTACTAAACTCTTGTAGAAGAATTTTCAAATTCCTCTTGGTTTTAATGTAAAAAAATTTCACAATTCCTAAATGATAGAAAAGTTTCAGCGAAATTGCTAGAAATGCTGACCATGCCCGGCACAATTCTGGCATCAAACGCTATGTAAAACCGTTTTTTAAAAAAACTATAAAGAAAATCATTTCAGACTTTCTCTTAATCCAATTAGCACGACCCCTCCCCCCCGCAAATGCAAAAATCGTTGTGATTATAGAGGGGTGCACTGTAGTTGTAGGGCCAAGACAATTTGGCGACCTGGACTTCTGATGTATTGTGAAATCCATTTACATTGCACAGGGCAGGATATTTTTCACCAAATAATTTATAGTTTGCCTTTTTGTAAACTTCTCAGAGTTTTATTCAGGTCTCTAAATTATTGAATCTCAAATACATTTTCTGCTTTAAAAAACTGTTTTACTTGTAGAATCTTGAAATTAATTTAGACAATAAAACACTAATTTCAAGATTCTACATGCAAAGCAGTTTTTTAAAACAGGAAATGTATTTGAGATTCAATAATGGAGGCCTGAGCAAAACTCTGGGAAGTTTACAAAAAAGCAAATTTTCAATTATTTTGTTAAAAATAACCCTCACTGTGCAATGTAAATCGATTATTTCACAATACACCTGAAGTCCAGGTGGCCAAATTGTCTTTGCCTTACAACTACAGTGCACCCGTCTATAATCACAGCGATTATCCATTTGTAGGGAGAAAAGGGAGCTAATTGGATTAAGAAAAAGCCTGCAATGTTTTTTTAGTTTTCTTTAAAAACGGTTTTACATAACGTTTGAAACCACAATTTGGTCGGGCATGGTCAGTTATGGCAGAAAACAAACTTGAAGCAAGAAAATCGGATGATAAATAACGTGTAAATTTCCAGCAATTTTGCTGGTGGTCGAAACGTCACCAGACAGATTAGCGATGTCACCCGACAGATTCATGACATTGAAGGGTCGTGGGGGAGCGAGTTTAACTTGCGAAAATGGCCGACGAATTCCAAGGGGATGCTTCAAACGTAAGCCGCTCTCAGCAATGGGGCGTATGGCAGTTGCATACTTTAACCTATTCATCCACTCTTGTTAATATGCATTGGGTACAGACCTCGTGAAGTGTAAAATATTCATTCCTATATCTGGCATGGTCATTGAAAATTGTTATAGCACACCCAGGTGGCAATGGTGTTCTGAATTGGAGCAATTCATAAATACAGCGTGATTTTTGATGTCATGCACATGCAGTGCAGAATACTTACTTGATGGCAATGTTGCCACAAACTCCCTGAGGAACTTCACAACCATTATCGTCTAAAATTCGGACTGTATAGTATGATGAAACAATTCATCACAAATACTGACTATAAACGCATTATTTAAAAAGTGACATTAACTACATAAAGGAAGGCTGGGCAAGATGACAATATGTATAGCCATAAAGTATACAGGGTTAGTGTAAAGTCCTTTTCACCCCCAAAAACTCCCACACTTCCTCAAATAAAAAATATTTGACTATGCAGTGACAGTAAGTCAGGGATGCTCTATCCACTTGTGATGAAATATGTGACCTCTGCAATTGCCTTCAAGGTCATCCGAAACCTAAATTTTTAAATACTATTGCTGGAACAAAAGTTCAAATTAGTACGTTAAAGAGTACATTGACATTAGTACAACACAGCAACTTTCAAGTGAAAAGGAGCAGAAGAGAAGCGGCTGCATATTTCACAGTTTTGGGTGTTTCACTCGAAGCGTGTGAGGCCAGCATCCACTTAGTAGGTCCGATAGAGCGATTGGTACACATTTGCCGAGATGGCAGACATGAACTTTGTGTATGGGGGCTGCAAATGGAAGTGGGCGAGCTGTGGTACGAATGTATCGTCAGCGATTCCCGAACATGCGTGTACCACATCATCAAACTTTTGCAAACTTGCACAGGACTTTGTGTGAAACTGGACTGCTCCAGGCCAACATGGGAAGCACTGGCCGGGGAAGAACCGCACGTATGGCACAGACAGAAGAGGTACTGCGCATGGTTGCAGACAACCCAATGACAAGCACACGTGCTGTTGCACATGCCTTGGTGTTGGCCATGCACTCATGTGGAGAGTGTTGCACCCCCACCAGTTGCATCCTTTTTATCGGCACCGCATCCAGGCATTGCAACCAGCAGATTACTCCCTTTGCATGGCATTTGCGCAATGGTTTCTACAGGAGGCTGCAGCAGATCCTGAGTTTCTAGCATTAGTACTGTTTACCAATGAGGCAACCTTCACACACGAAGGCATGTTTAATGTGCATAACGCGCATGTCTGGTATGAGGACAATCCGCATGTCACAAGGGTGCGTGGTTATCAGCAACGGTTCAGTGTTAATGTTTGGGCAGGGATCGTTGGTGACTCGTTGATAGGGTCATACCTGCTGCCGACTCGTATCACTAGGGCACATTATCAAGTTTTCCTGACCGAAGTGTTACCAGAAATTCTGGAGGATGTCCCCCTGGCTGCGTGGCGTAGAATGTGGTTCTAACAAGTAGGTGAGAGTATTTACTCAGACCATCAGCTCCTAACAGTGTCCTTGAAAGAGGGAGGGGGGGTGTACCCGCATAAAGTGGAAATGCAGGAGGTATTGGTACAGTAGGACCTCGATATAGCGTCTCCCGCATACAATGTTTTCCCGCTTATAAAATGCAAACCCAATTTAACCGATTTTCAGCATGCCTTTTTTGTGTTAGAAAATCCCGCATATAACGAACCCGCTTATAATGAAATCCCGTTTATAAAGCAGATATTTCGCTGCAACCCATCCTGATATAACGTTTTTGAAGCATAAATTTGTAGCAGAAGAGGTATACTTTCACTAACAGCATCGGTGGGGCAGCCTCCACTACCCAGATAGAGGTGACTGCAGCAAAATCGCGACTATAGTGCTACCAAAATAAGAGACTAGTGCCCCGCCCAGCCCCGCCCAAAATGAAAGAATGGCCAATTGGCGTACACCACGCTTGCATCGGTTATATTAGCCAGTCTGCATTGTGGGCGGGGCAGGGCGGGGCACTAGTCTCTTCTTATTTTGGTAGCACTATAGACATACACTGGATCACTGTCTGTAAGCAGTGGGTTGCGCAGCAGCCCCGCCCTCTCCTGATTTCTCCAATCACATGGGTCGCGACCGGCTCATGCCGACTCGCAAAGTTCAAAGTTCTACTGCATAATGAGTCCTAATTAAGATGTACTATGTAAACTGTATACTATCTACATTAGTATATTCTAAAATTTAAAAATAAAAAGTTCTCTCAATAAAGAGCTTGTGCGCGACGTTTCCACTTCATTTATTGTAAAAAACAAAAAAGTCCGCATTTAACAAATCCCGCTTATAAAGCTGAAAAATATTGCATTTGACCGCAACGCTATATCGAGGTCCTACTGTAGTTAGTGGTGTGAAGAAATGTGATTGGAGGAGAGAAGGGATTGAGGAATATAAAAGGAGGTTGGCAGAAGTAAAGGAAGAGAATAAGGGGAAGGTGGAAGTGGAAGTGGAGGAAATGTGGAGGAGGATTAAGGAAAAAAATAGAAGCGCGGTGGGTAGAGAGAGGTGGTCGAAGGAAGTGGGAAGGTAAGGCAGAAGAAGGAAGAGTGATGGGATGCAGACTGTTGGAGGGCGAGGGCAAAGGTGAGAGGAGACTTATGAAAGTTGAAAAAAGCTAGGCTGAAGCAGGAGATTACAGTTTGTAAAAACCAGTATTCCCTCAGTAAGAAAGAGCATAGGAGAGTTTGTAAGAGTAAAAAGGAGGAGTTAGAGAAATGGCTTGAACGAGTTAAGCAGGTGGGTGGTGAAAAAGATTTTTGGGAGGTGATAAAGGCGGTAGGTGGAAAAGGTAATGTGTGTGGCGATACCCCGGTGATAGAGGGGAAGCAATGGGTAATCCACTTCAAAGAGCTATTGGGATGGGCAAGTGTGCAGTTAGAACACGTGGAGGAAGAAGATGGTGGGGTGGAAATATCGACGAGATTACACAAGAAGAGGTAGGAAAGGTGATCAGTAGTTTAAGAGGGGGTAAAGCTGCAGCGGTAGACAATCTGGAAAATGAGGTTTGGAGTAACGGTTCTAGTGAACTCAAAGAAAATTTGGTAAGGTTATTTAATAAGATATGGATTATGGGTAAGATACTGTCAGACTCAAAAAACCATTATTTGCCCTATCCATAAGGGAGGTGATAAGTCAAATCCCAAGAATTGTAGAGGTATTTCCCTTCTTCCCACGTCATATAAAATTTTTGCCATAGTCCTTGCAAATAGAATATCAGCTATGGCAGTTGAGAGAGGTTGGCTTAAGGAGTGGCAAGGAGGATTTAGGGGTAAACGGGGAACGATTGACTGCATCTATATGCTGCACACATTAATTGATAAGGAGATTATTAGTAGGAGGGGTAAAGTTATGGCTTTTTTGTTGATTTAAAGTCAGCTTTTGACGCAGTGGATAGGTTAGAATTATTAAAAGGACTACGAAAGTTAGGCTTAGTGGAGAAAATATTGAGGTGCATACAATTAATATACAGGGTCTTTCTTTTAAGACGCAACAATGGCCAACGAGATTTGCCCAGGTTGCAGTTTTTCCAACATGGCACCACTGCGTTTTTATTGATGAATTACGTTACCGCATAATTGCCGAATGTTGCCGAATTACACCTGATACTCTTACCAATGTCCAAGCAGCTTTTGCAGACCGGCTGTACCACTGTTTGACGATTAACGGCGGTCACTTTGAACACGAACTAGTATAACATTGGGATTCATTTAGGCTAGAGAAATTGCTTTCCATGTTGTTTCATCCCAAGAAAACAGTGTTCATCACTTCCACTCACGAGATGAAGGCCACTCGCATGCCATTATTACGTGGGCAATAAAATCCAATAATATCCCCCCCCTATTTTCTAATGATAATTTGTTCAATTGCGCGTGCGGGGTCATGTTGGGAAAACTGCAAACTGGGCAAATCTCGTTATCCATTGTTGCGTCTTAAAAGAAAGACCCTGTATGTGGTTCCAACATGATTGTGCGCCGCCACACTTCAGCCGTGGTATTCGTAATAACCTGCACGATGCCTTCAGAGACCGATGATAGGCCGGAGCGGGTCTTTCGCCTGACCACCGCAGTCACCAGATTTATCCTCCCTGGATTTCTTCTTGTGGGGGAATATGAAGGAGATTGTTTATGAAACTCCTGTAGATTCGGATGTGGACCTCATAGCTCGAGTTTCATCAGCTGCTGATTAAGTTCGCAACACACCACAGATTTTTCAACGCATCCGGCAATCAATGATCCGGCATTGTCGTGCATGTAATTTTGTTGCGGGATGCAATTTTGAACACCTCTTGTGAATAAGAAATGTTGTCTTATTGGTGTGCAAACTGTTCAAAAGCATTGTCATAACTCCCTCCGCTCATTCCTAGGGTCATACGTCAGCTTCGCGAGAAATGCATTCACATTAGGGAGCATACGTTACAGATGTCACATTTCGGGGGCTACAGACAAAACCGAACATTTGCGGACATGGGTTTACATTAAATTTTTGTCTTGCTTTCATGCATATTACATACCCTGAAAGTTTGTACAAAAAGCTTTGAAACACCCTTTATAGAGGGTGTTGCAGAAATATACGGACAAACTGACAGGGTATATTCCCGGCATGAAAAGAAGACATAAAGTTCCTGTAAACCCATGTCCCCAAACGTTTAGGTTTTTAAGTAGGACCTACAAAAAATGTGACATCCAGAATTCATGCTCCCCACATATTTCCATTGATCATTCATTATGCGTAAAGGATGGGGCTGTTTCGACTGTATACAGGGTGTATATGAATAAAACCGACATATTTAGGGACTGATTGCTGACTTGAAATGGAGGAAAAAAGGTCCTATAAACCCATGTCCCCAAACGCTTAGTTTTTTAACCAGCAACTACATAAAATGTGACATTAATACTTTGTGCTCCCCACATCTTTCCATTAATCATTTTTAAGGAACGTGTGTGCGTTAGCAATAAAGATGCGGGGAGCATGAATTATGGATGTCATATATTATGTAGGTGCTACTAAAAAACTAAGCGTTTGGGGACATGGGTTTATAGGGCCTTTTTCCCTCCATTTCAAGTCAGGAATCAGTCCCTAAAGTTTGTCGGTTTTATTCATATTCACCCTGTATATTAATCAACTGAATTACATATGGAACAAGATATATTAGGTGAGAATTCTGCTTGTTCAAAATCCTACTAATATACAAGGTGTGTCCCAAAAGTCATGAAACATGTTTTTTGGCTGCACATCTACTGGTCAAAGCGCTATTGCACCTTAGGCTTAGGTGAGAGGGGGGGGACATGTAGCTTTACAGTGCGCCCAAGGTCACTGTGCTGCGAACATTAGTGTCATCAAGGCGGTTGATTCCGTGCACCTGTTTCGAGACCTAGTCACGGAAAGAGATGGCTGATTTGATTGAACAACGTTGGGCAATTAAATTCCTCACAAGGCTTGACAAAAAATCCGCAGAAATTCACGAAATGCTAAAGGAGGCATACGGGGGATCTGCTCTGTCGTATGTGCAAGTTAAGAGGTGGGTGCAGAAGTTTACGACGGGCTTGGAAGGCGTTGAAGATGACCCCCGTCCTGGACGGCCTTCCACAAGCCAAACCATCAAAAATGTGAAACGTGTTCGGAATTTCTTAAACTCGGACCGTCAAATGTGTGTTCGGTTCATTGCTGATACTCTCAACCTTCTGAAAACCGTTGTTCATCGTATTGTCACGGACCGTTTAAAAATGCGAATGGTGTGCGCCAAGTTGGTCCCCAAACTTTTGACAGGCGAGCAAAAGGCCAATCGCATGGCAATCGCTGGGGAACTGAGGGAACGTGTGGAAATTGAATCAGATTTTTTGGAGAATGTTGTGACTGGTGACGAAACATGGGCTTTCCAGTACGACCCGGAAACAAAGCACCAAAGTTCAGAATGGCACACCTCAGCGTCCCCAAGGCCAAAGAAAGCGCGGATGAGCAAGTCGAAGGTGAAAATGATGCTGATTGTCTTCTTTGATGCCAAGGGGGTTGTTCATAAAGAATTTGTCCCTTAAGGACAGACCGTCAACGTTGTCTACTACATGAATGTTCCGGAAATATTAAGGAAAGGATCATCCGTGTGCGAAAAGACATCCCTAACACATGGAAGCTGCACCATGACAATACGCCCAGCCACACATTGCTGCGGGTCCGTGACAACGCTGCCGCATCCGCCGTACAATCCTGACCTGTCTCCGGCAGACTTCTTTCGGTTTCCGCAAAATTAAGACAGCACTAAAAGGCCACTATTTTGACAGCATTGAAGCCATCCAAGAAGCTGTGACGGCAGCTTTGAACAAGGTTTCCGTCGAGGCTTTCCAGGGGGCATACTGGGCATGGGAGAGCCGGTGGAAAAAATGTTTAGATGCTAATGGACAGTATTTTGAAGAATTTAGATAATTTTTAAAGATATCGTCAATAATTTTTTTTAAATATATTTCATAACTTTTGGGACCCACCTTGTATACTAAGTGAACTACTTCATGTTTGTTTAGCTTTGGGAAAGGTAGTTGGATAAAGCTCGGTAGTATTTTGAAAATTTGATATGAACAAACAAACATCAGCACAGCTGTAACGGTATTTCCAAATTTCACATGGTTTAGAAGTTTTGTTCATTGAAAATAATAAATCTTGAAATATATACCAGGTGACAACTTAATAACTATTTCTATAAAAAAATATTAGCACATTAGATGAAACCCTGATCAGATCACTTTAATATGGGCGGGTATCACATTTATCTCCTAATAACTTTGATTTCTGTTATCATGTTTACTCCTTGCTGACAATTTGTAATGGTCCGGTTCTCCAACCAGCCTTACTGTTGCAAAGGCACGGTGTTTACCCAGCCTGGCCACGGTAACGGTGCGGTGGTCAAACATCCTTACACTGCAATGGCACAGTTTTAAAACCGGCCTTTCAGCAACCTTCCCCACCTGCAATGGTTGATACCATTTGCACAGGGAAAAACATTGGGCCAGGTCCATGACCATGCTCCCACTGTGTGAATCGAAGTCGACCATCCCAAGGTCGACTTGGTGCGGTCAAGCCTACCACAGCTCAGTAAGAGTGCCGGCCTGCGCCCTGAGCATGACTATTGGCAAGGCCGCCTAACCACCTGGCTGTAGGTTGGCGAACAACCAGCGCCGCCCATTTTGTCCCATATAACAGGGCGCGCTGAAGCCACAATCGATAGTCTGACTCTTGGAGAGCACCTTGTTGCAAGAAAGTCTCCTACATCTGAGACTGAGGCAGAGTAGACTCTGGTACCATTGGGCTGAAGCCTCCGTCACACATGCCTGGTCAGACCGTCGGAACTGGGGTCCGACCGACAAGTTGGCTGGATGGGTATTCGCACATCAACGGAAATTTTACCGGTTGCAACGTAGCGCCATCCGCTGGTAGCAGGAATGATAATTGTCCTCATTAATTATTTCCCCTCAATAACAATGTATGTTCATCAAATGCGCTTGAATTTCCTTTTGCCTTATTTTGGAATTATGAAATATTGGTCTGATGAGCTTGTAATAACAAATTCTAGAAGAGTTGTCCTCGAGTTCGGCAACATCCATAGACACGACCACATTTCTTGACTTCATGAGTTCGTCGCTCCGATTTCATTGGTCGTTACATCCGATAACCGACAAAAAGTTGAACTTGGTTCAACTTTGTTACGACCAGTCGGTTACGCCCCCGACGAACGAACCGTGACGTGAAACGCGTCATCACATTCGTTCCGATGGTCGGAACGGGCATGTGTGAAGGAGGCTTGAGTCTACCTGTAAGGGGCACAACCTCACACTTGTCAGGCAAGGCTTGGCTGGCCCTCTAAACTCAGCACCTATAGGCGTCCTACAGTAAAGGCGTAGCAGTCAAGTACCGTACCCTCGTCAGGTGGACCAAATGTTAGTCTTTTTGCGTAGCGAGCACCATCTATATTGTATCTGTAGGAGTACCTCCTTCACGAGATGGACCACTGCTAACAATATTGACTCACGTGAAACACTCACACCCCCTCCCCCCTACCCCAGTTGGTAGGAATAAAGCTTCCGCAATGGCTTCATTTTATGGTCCAAAGCATCCGAGAGGTAAATTACAGCACCATATTGCTATTTGTGTATAGTAGTGATAAATACCTCTACGAGGGTAGATATTATACTAGGTGCGTAAATAAAGTAATGAGACTGATAGCCTTGCGCTCGATCTGGCAACACTGTGAGCTTCCCCTTTGGAGGGTAGCAAGACCAACATCTGAAGCATCATTGGTGCAAGTTTGAACACCCTAGAGTCATTTGGTGATCCATAGGAATTCTTTTTGTGAACTGGATTTTTCTAAAACGTTGCGAAAGTGAGTGACATTAATTTCGAGCAATGGTCAAGGTGTGATTTAAGGTATTGCTTCAGACTTGTTGCCTGGACTTTTTTGAACCATTTTTGCGCAGAGTTTTTTCACCTCCAATTCACTGGTCAATATCTGATGAACAGGTGGTA
>WWPM01023490.1:0-12642 GCA_023279145.1 Glomeris maerens
AAAAAAAACTACTTGGTTAGTACAGTATGTTAAGTCTATGGAGCGTAATTCGCTTTTAACGATCAAAATCCGGTTATAGAGATAAACAATTTTCGATATTCATAAAATTTCTATTCAATTCCACCTCTCCAGCTCAATTAATAATACTTTCTTAGATAAATTCACAACGACCTTGAGAGGTTGACGAAAAAGTAAGGATTTTACAGGAGATGGAGGATGGCGTCAAAAATCTGTCAAAAGTGTCACTGCTACTGTTCAACACTGTTAAAGAACAAGGAAAAATTAATGGCTGCGTTCGATCAAAAGACGAATGACTGTAAACATTTTAAGAAATGTGCTAAAGAAGATTTAGAATACCTTTTTTGAAATTGGATGACGTTTCAAAATATAATTTTTTGATTTTTTCACAAACCCGTTTGTTAAAGCACTCGGTTATAACGAGCCAATATTGTGGTTCCTTGGCGCTCGTTATAAACGAGTTGGATTGTATTTAGCGAGTAATGAGAATAGATATGTATACGTATGTAGGGACAGGGTGTAAATAACAAGTTTTTTCTTTTTTAAAATAACGTTGACCGTGACGATTCTAGCGTGACTTGTATGAGAAATGTTGGTGTACACACTAAGGGACATCTATTTATGACGTCAAACTATGATTCTATCAATAAAATTAAACGGTTATGCTGATACATGAGATACTATACCAGTGGGTTGAGAATTTTGGAGGTAAAACGAAAAGTAAAGAAAGTCCAATTTTATGCTTGTAATTTACATCAAGAAAAAAGTCAAATAGTGAAATGGTTCTTCAGGAAAAAAATATGAGAAGGGGCGGGGTGTCCATGACGTCAGAGTACCGAGTGGCTCTACAGTGGCTGTCTGAGATTCCATCGCGCTATTGTTTCAAAATACGTACTACAGTGGCCGCACACTTGAGTGTCCCATGTGAGATGAACCTTATTGTTGCACAAGTAACTTCATTCCGCTCTTTGTGGATATGCTGTTCACCATGAGTCCGAAATATGGGGGTCCATGGGAATACCATATATGGTCATGCGCATTGATATCAGTGGACTGATCACTGTAGTACTACTTTTGTACCAACAACAAAATGGCGGCTTCAAGCGAGACAAGCCAATCGTCAACATGCCCAGGGACTACTTTGTCAACCGAAGCACGCAATGTCAGCACCACTTACTGGAGCGCTTTAGTTTTTCCATGACCATGTACGGTATTCCCATAGAGCCCCATATTTCGGGGTTATGGTGAAAAGCACTATCCTTTAAAACACGCACTGCTGGAAATTTTATTCCACCAAAGAAAGGGTTCTCTGCTAATTCTTAATTGACTATCCAAACCTAATTTTGTAAAGTTTTCGACTAAGTTTTTAAAAAAATGGCAAATTTATTTTGCCAGATGTTAAAAATCATGTGGCAGTCTTCGATTTGCACCATCACATTGATACGAATCTCATGTCCATCATATTAGAAATTTTGTACAATTCACAGGAATAATTTTACATTGTAACGTGAGGCGCAACATTACGATAGGCCTATCCGTTTTTACGATGTTGGAACAGAGTTACAATATACTGGCAACAAATGACAGGCCGTGCTAAAATTGGAGACTGGTAAACTTTCTTACCTGTTTGTGCAGTGATTTGAAAAACTACAGACGGTTCTGAAGGAACGCTTGAACATTTAAATACACTTTTATTGTAATTTTTCCTTATTTAATCCATAACCGGAACTAATTGCAAGATGGTGATATTTTGAAACAAATGTTTTTCGCGCTCCCAATGACGCAACAAGATTTTTCAAGTGAGGTCATGCATACCTGTGTGTTTCTAGGGAGTGTCAAGTTTATGTCAGTGTCAGGAGCCATTACCTGAATGGTAAGTAGAAAATTAAAATTTGCAACCGTTTCGGGCATTTCCGTGTGCGTCACCATAGCTCATTATGATCTAACATGTTTTTACATCTTCCTAAGGATCGTGCATGTCCTTGAAAATAACTTTCACGTGATTTTGTATTTCTGATCGCCATGTGTTTTTAAAACTTGCGTTCTCAGAAATGACAAAGCGAATTGAAAGATTCTTATTAGAAACATTTCTACAAATTCTGGTGAGTGAACACGGTTCGCTGGGAAAATCTCCATACCACACGTTTTGAAGAAATGTATAAATTTATGGATAATATCATATGGTGTACGTACAGTGGAACCTCTATTATCCGTCAGGCAGGGGGCGATCGGCCTAGCTGACAGATAATCGAAAAGACGGATAATCGAGATGTTGTCTAAAAAAGAATTTTTTATAAAAATTAACGCAATAATGAAGTAAAATACAGCATGATTTTTGTGTGGAAAGTTAATAAAGAATTTAAATGTGGTTGTTTTAGAATCGAACAATGGGTTAATTTTATTTTGTAAACAAAACTGCTGACAAGCAATATTATTCGACACAGTAATTTACCAAAGAATAAAAACATCAAAACTATGACGGTTAATCGGAGGACGGATAATCGAGGTTTCTTCCATCGAAACAGTTTTGTGCATCTGGGATCCGGAAGTCCATTTGTAGTCGCTTCTACCTGAGAACAAATTCCTGTTTTGAGCTAATAATCACCTTGTTTTGAGCACCAGTGAACTTCCTGATGTTCATTGCATGACATCCCAACCAGCTCAAGAGCGTTGAATTGACGTCAATTACTGTCATGCATATTTGGTTTTTTTGTAGAGATGATGCGTCCGAAATGACCGCCCTTCTTTACGAAAAAAGAAACGTTTGAGAAACGAGAATAAAACGTGAAATGGAAGTTTACAATTGATAGAAAAAATACGTACACCAGAAACCGATACAACGCAATGAAAAATTCATAAAAGCAGGAAGAGGATATGTATATTTTTTGAAATTCTGTAAATTTTTGCTTTTGTTTATGCTATTTGAAGTTTGTTAGGTATAATTTCATATTTTGTATGTGGAGATGAAAAATAATATTAAATGACGTAAAAATATCCCATTTAATGATTACCAATTTTGTGATGTAATGGAGATCACGTTGCATTGAACAAAGAAAAATTCGTGAAATATTTTCGATAAACAACTTATCTTATAATGAAAAAGAAAGGTCTTGGAAAGGCAGTCAATACAGTCATTGATATTTATCGATGATTGATTTACTCGCAAAGTATGCTCAGGGCAGTGCCATTTTTATTCAAAAATATATATTGCCGTTTTGCCAATCTCGTGATGGACCATCAATTCTTGGGGGCTGGAGCTTGCTTTTCGGAATTAAACTTTACAACACATTGCTTTCGTGGTATTCTCAGGTGATGCAGGTAATTGCGCAATTTCTTGCCCACAGCAAATTTCTTTCCTGTTGTCGTACAATTTCTTGGCACCGTCGCAACAATCTTGAAATTGGTGCAATCTGTTTATTGCTAGTCCACCGCAGCATAACTGGAATATATTCGCATATTTCATGTGTAACATCTCTACTGTAATATCCTTCACAGACATCCACATTTTCACATTTTTTCTTGTATTTAATGTAGACAGTCATAATTTTTGATGAATATATTTCGATTACCACATCCATTTCAACTAGTAGTTAATTTTACCAGAAGTAGATTTCAAAGTAGGTGTTAAAAGTGGGAATTTAAAAAGAACCTGAGTCATGTATTCAACATACGTATCTGTATCAAAAGCAAATGCAAGACACTTGACGTACAAATATCACACATGTGCTAATTGAGAGGCCCAAAAATTACAACGGCTGTTCCCATCACTTAAAATCAATCGACTATACACGGTGTTGCAGAATTACAGGGACCAACAAAAAATGTGACATCCATAATGCATGCTCCCCACATCTTTCCATTGATCATTCATTATGCGTTCCTAATAAAGGTGTGGGGAACATGAATTATGGATGTCACATTTTATGCAAGGCCTACTTAAAAACCTAGTCGTTTGGGGACATGGGTTTATAGGAAATTTTTGTCTTGTTTTCATGCAGGGAATATACCCTGTCAGTTTGTCCCTGTAATTCTGCAACACCCTGTATTTATTTCACGTCAACAATTTTTATGAAAATTCAGCATACTTTATGAAAAACCAGTTCAGTGATAAATTGTAATTAAACTTATCTCGAAGCGGAGAAGAGTCACTTGAAATCAGCGCTTGATGTGCTGTTGTTTAGTTATTGAGATTAACAAACGAATTATTTGATATGAGTTACGTCTGCTCGCAGCGCCCAGTTTACAATGAAACCATAAATTAAAAACCTTGTCAATTTACATTTAATACTGAATTATACATAATTTCAAAGCACAATGTTGATGACATCACAGGATTTAATTTTAACAGGCCAACACTTAGCAATCAGGAATTGGTGTATTGACATTCAAACATACTGATGGTACAGTAAAACCTCGTTTATGGGGTCACCCAAGGGACCTGCCTCAATGCGACCCCATCTATGAGGTGACTCTATTAACCGATATATCACAAATTTTTGAAAAATTTCCTGTGTTAAATTTTACAATTACGGTATGGAATTTTTTATTAACACACATTTGTTTCTTTCAATAACCTTAACTCGATCCGCAAGTCCCAATACAACACGTTTTTTGGTCGCCATACTGTTTCACTGCTGAGAATACCGAAATGTTTGCTTGATGCTCTCCTTGATCAAGTACAGTAGCCTGCAAACAACGAAGCTATGACCCAACGCTTGACTAGAGAAATAAAATTTGCCCAAAGCAGGAGCGTTTTACAGCAATTAAAGTGGTGACTCATCCAAACATGGAAATAGCGGCAGTTATGTCTTAAAAGCAAACCCCAGGTGATTCGATTATCCGATCTGCATATGCTCAAGGGGATCAAACTGACGGCCCTTGACCCGATATCCGGGGTGACCCGATTAACCAGCAGGCTAATACACACAGCCTATGGAAGACAAATTCTGTGCCTGCCCTTGGCGACCCGATCATCCAGGTGACCCTATTAAGAGGGTGACCCGATCCCGAGGTTTTACTGTAATTTCTAATAGAGGGAATAGTGCGTTTACAGAAATTCTTACTTGATCATCTCCGTCTGCTATTTGTTGTCCACAACAACGCTTGTTTGTTAAATCTCGATTGTTGATTGTATGACCATTGCAGCAAAAGTCTGGAGATCCAGATTCAATGATATCTTCACCGCAATACACCCTATATGTTCGATTGTTTTGCAAATATACTTCAATTATCACATTCTGTCAAGGAAATTATGCCCGGTAATGATGTCCTTTTACAAATACAGTGAAACCTCGCTTAAGCTAATTTTGTGATCGAATAGAAAGTTATTCAAAGAAAGTAATTCATTGAAGCCGATAAACATGAGTAACACAATTAAAACTCATTATGGATTAATAAACCAGTGGAATTCGCTTAAGTGTCACCTGTCGGGGGATTGATATTTAAGCGAAGTAACATAAGCGTAGCCGCCAAAAACATCACGTCATGTGATAAGTGAATGTAGTGGACAATTGTATTATTACACAAAACTGGAATAATGACTTCGAAATGACACTGAAATAATGTGCTATCTTTCGTTGCTGGGCTAGCTGATAAAAACAGAAAGTGACACTTAAGCGAACGACACTTGAACGAATTCCACTGTAGACATCCACATGCAACATCTAAACAATTCAAATACTATGAAGATTCTAGTGGGCACAATCTGTTCCTTTAGAGTTTAGACTGAAGACAAGTTTAAATTGGGTATAATTTATTCTATCAATTTTGGGAAAGCTTTACTGCTCAGATCAGTCCGGACTCCCCCAGATCTGCTAGCTATTCTGAATCTGACTACCGCTCAGATCTGGAATGAAACCCCGTATCTGTGCTTATGTTCAGGGTGTATCTGAAACAGGTAAAAAAATTTATACAGGGTATATACCCTGAATAAAAACAAGATTTTGTAGTACCTGATGATGGCGGGTTCGACGAAACTAGTTGTACCTATATTAAACACTGGTTGTAATTTTTGACTGTGAGAAGGGTTGAACTTATTTTACATTTACAATTGACGCAAAGTTTCTATAAATCTATGTCCACAAACTCTTAAGATTTTAGAATTTTCGTAGCACCTAAAACGTTACATCCATATTTCACGATCCCCACATATTACCATTGATTTTTTTTAGGAATGCGTACATCCTTTTTCATTAGATGCTAAAAACGTCCTCCATCGGATGCAACACAACCTTGTGTTTCATAAATGTGAAATGAAAAATCTGACTGATGAATATGCCCAAATTTTTTCCCTGGTAAGTCTACAAAATCATACTTGTATTTCAGCATTAGATATGACTGAATCTGAACGAGATGCACTTTTCTCATTTGGGAAGTATGGAACTAAATTCATATAGGGATCTAATAATATACAAGTTCCAAGCTTTGTATGTTTTTAAACGATGTTGTTTATTTTTAAAGAAAGTTTTTATTCTCAAATGACCTTGTAATTTAGTTGGCCATGCATGACTGAATTGTTGACCGCAATTTACATGTTGATTCGCTAAGGAAATACATCCCTAACAAAAAATTTTTAAAGCTGCCGCAGTATGCACATTGCAGGCATGTGACAGCCAACAATTTTTGTTAGGGATAGTATATCGAAGGTGAATTGACAAGGTTTTGCAACCCCCCCTGAACCCTTCCAGAACATGCAAAACACATCAATAGAAAATGTGGGCCATCATCTGGAAAATTGATAGGGCTACGATTTGATTCGAAGGACGTTTTGAGCAACTTAATCGCAATCACATTATTCACATTATAATAGAGAGTGTGGCCTAAATTGATGGAGATGTTTCAGATAGAAGTTTTGCATGTGCAAATGGGCCTCTTTAATATCACTGGTCAACAAAAAAAATTCTTTAAAAAGCATCAGGTATGAAATCACTTGTTTCTAAATCAATTTTGTGTGCCGATTCCTAATCCACTTTTAGTTTTTTCCAGCACGTCTGGTTGTTGAGATATTTTGAACTCCTGTTTTCATACATTCCATGATTCTTGGTATATAACTCACTAGTCAACAATGTAACAACCCCAAGTTACATTGCACACAAAATAACATGGAAACACAACTGAAACTTGTCCGTTTAAAAATTGTGGTTTATTTCCATATCATAGTCGCAACTACGCACAATTGAAGATATATGTAAATCACCTCTGAATAGGAGATAACAAAAACATCACCAATCTGTCACGGCACTTGGTTCGCAACCTATAGTTTTTAGTGGACCTTGTTTATTCCACTAAAAGACAATAGGTCGCTCGAGATAAAAAAGGTGACCAATATTTGAAGAATAAATATTGGTTTGCAACACCTTGTTTATACACACTGAGTATGTCTCGTGGTGCTGGAGTAAACCTTAGAGAGGGACCGTAGATTGTAGCCCTTACCACTGAATACTCGTACCACAACTTAAAGGGTGTCTTCTAATGGTGCTGGAGTGTAGCAATGGACCGTAAATCGTAGCCGTTGCCACTGCCTCTTACCATAAGGGGTGTGGGTGAATCTTCACCCTAATATCGGCTCTTCACAATATTACTCTCTTAGGTCTGATGTACCTGAGGTGTAATACTGCGTTGCTGCACAATATTAGTTCTAATATGGCTCACCACAATATTACTGTCTTAGGCCTGGTGTACCTAAGGTGTAATATTGTGTTGCTGCACAATATTAGCTTTGAGACTGTCTCACACAGTAAAACCTCACCGAAAAGTAGTTCTATAAAACCCAATTTGGTGTCTTTTACTGTGGAGTGAGGAGAGTCTTCACTCAATCCTCTAAGTCAAAAGAGAAACTCTGAGAGAATCTGCTAGAGACTTACAGTCCACTTTGGTAGTACAAAGAAATAGAGGAAGATTCAAGCTTCTGCACCTCTTTATATAGTCAAATATAAGAGGAGGTGCCTGGTTGTGGCCACGACCGCGGCCACCTGCACTCAGTGGCTTTGCTAATGCCAAACTCGGGGGGGGGGGGGGGGGCAGCCCTAAGCCCCCCCCCCAAGCCTTAGAGTGGTTAGACCGCACCTGTTGTTTGTGCCCCAAGATGCATTGCGATCTTGGGTCGCTATCAACAGGTGCCCACCTGAGGGGTGTTGGCATTTCTCATGACAACATGACTCTCAGTTCGAGGTCAACAACCTCCCACTTTGTCTAGGGCAGTGGGCGCTGCAAGGCCGGTTGAATCGTGCCTTTGTAGCTAGTAAGGCAGGTATGTACCGGGCCGTTACAACAAAAAGAACTTTATTTCGTGTATCCAAAACAAATGGAGGTTATTTACATGTAAAATGATAGGCTGATTCCGAAAATGCTTATATTTTTCCCTTATCACGTCCAGATGAAAAGATATATTGAAATCTTTGTTTTACATAAAGTGTACAGGATTGTAATCCGTAAGTAAGGTTTTGTATTTTTAGAAATACGAAAAAACCTTCATATTCAAAAATGTTTACATCAATTTGTAGCCAGAACATCTACCTATTTTTCTACAAAATTCCATTCTGGTTGATGCATTTTTGTAGGCGATGTGAAAGTTTTTGTATGACCTGTTTGCCTGGTTTTACATGGACAGGCGAAAAATGTTACAGGCCCACAAAATTATACAAAATTGAATCGAATGAAATGCAATTATGTAGAAAAATAGAGAGATGTTCTTGCTGTAAATTGATGGAAACGTTTTTGAAAATGAATGTTTCTTTGTATTAAAAAAATATGAGGCATTACATTACAGAATAGCCTCATACAATGGCATGTTCATGCGATTTTAGAATTACGTATACCTTCTATATTATGAAGATTGCACTTTTATAAAATGCGACGAAATGGTTTATTCGGCCACATGTTTAATCCGAAAATGGTACGATAATCGGCTGAACGCGGGGCTCGGTTGTTCTGCATTCTGGTGGAGATGGCCTGTCCCGTGGTCCCTGATTAAGTGCAGCAACTAGTTGTCCACCAAGGACGATGGTTAAGCTAGGTAGTGGCTCTTGGGCCATCAGCTATACAGAGTCTGTCGATGGAGGTGGATGATGATGATGAGGACCAGCTGGACGACCGATGAATGGAGAGTGGGTCCGCAAGGGTTGCTCCAGCTCAGGTTCTGTGGTTGGTGAAGTGTGACAGCCCAGTGTACTGAGGGTGTCCATTTATATAGGCTATATAGGCAGAACCCACCTTGCCCGCACATGTGATCACCAAGGTTACATTTAAATAAGTAATTGGTTGCAGTCTGAGTTCGGTTGCAAGACAAACTGGTTAGTTGGGCAAGTATTCCCAGATGTCGATTGATTGGTGAATAATTGGTGTATCACAAAAATATAATGTATTTTCTTAAAAATGCACTTTTTAGGATCTCTTCTTGAACACATATCTGCTTTCCCTGATAAGAAACCAGCAGTAATTTCAAAACAAATTAATTGTGATGCGATTGAAAGTTTTAGATTTAAAATTTGTTTTCTACATTTCACTTAGGAAAAACAGCATGTAGTAAACATTGGGTAGTGTAGTTTTCTGTGTCTCAATGAAGATTTTGACGGATTTTTGAAATAAATAAACATTTGAACACTTTCTTGGTATGGTTAAGCACCTATGTTCGCTGCATACTAGAAGAAAAACTGCAATTTTTTTTCACTTGTTTCATTATAAGTTTTGTAACTCGCACACTATGCATTTGTCGACATTAGTCGTTACAGACTTTGTTAAAATAAATTACAGTTGCAACAATCTAGACCCAACCGCAGATTTTTTGTGTCCCATGGTTTCCAAGATAGGACACTTCCAAAGTGGAAATTTTGTTTAAAAAAAATGAGAATTTTAAGTTTTGCTCCACTTTCGGGCCAATCAGCATAACTGTTCATTCTACAAGAAACGTCACATGAAGTACACTTGTTGTACGTTTTATTTGCTTTCATTTAAGCACAAGAATGAGTCAGCAGACCTAATACATCTCTTGCAATAGTAAAACAAGTGAAAATTGGACTTGTTTACTGAAATCCCATCATAAAAAAAATTGTTACGTGATAGAAACTTTTGGACTTCAAATTCGTTTTCTACGTTTCAAAACACTTAAGAAAAACATTATGTTGTACCGGATCAAATAAGGTTCCATAAAGTTAATTAATAGATTCCCGTCCGGAAATCGGCAAAAATGGATGCGCGCGCGGGTTTTATTTTTATTTTATTATTATTTTATATTCTAAATTGCTATTATTTGATTGCGAAGTGGCGCTGAAACTTCGTCATGAAGCCCTAGCCCTGATCATCATCACGAAATCTCCAATAGTTTTCCCTTTAAAACGATCTGACTCGCCTTTTTGTGTGTTTACGCGGACATGGAGTAGTGTTTTTGCTTTTTCAGCCGTATTTTAGTGAATAAATTTTTTTTTGCTTGAAAAAAACCGGTGCGCGCGGGGACGGGAATCTATTAATTAACTTTTTGGGGCCTAATAGCAATTTAGAATAAAAAATAATAAAAAAATTAATGTAAAATCCGCGCGCGCGCATCCATTTTCGCCAATTTCCGGACCTTAATTCGAGTGACGTTTCTCATATAGAAAAATTAATAAAGAAAACACGCAGCATTATAATGTTATAATTTGTGTAAATAAACAAGTGTTTAATAATCGAATGTATGGTTTGTTTTCGTTGTCAGAAATGTATTATACTTATAATAATGATTCAAAATTTTCAATGCTGTTGTACAGATTTTTGGCTTCCACAGCCTCAGAAAAACTTCAAATGCTCCCATATTACTAACATTAATTCACGATGAGCGAATTTTAATTGTTTGTACTCATTCCAAAAGATGAATTTTTTAGAGCCAATTTTCCTTATGAATGTGCACTTAACATGGAGAGTCCGCATAATAATGTTGGTTTTACTAAACTTGTTCATATGCTCAGGAACGTATAGCAGCGATTGTAGCAACGAGGCCTCACTGTATTCACATATGTATGTAGTAAATCAATAAAATAATTTTAGATTTTTACCTGCTCTTATTAAAATTGTTTAACTTTTGGCATGTAATATCACATGATTGTATAATATTTATAACAAATATTAACTTTATATTGCATTATACAATTAACTTTAATAACATAGGCTTCTTACCCATTTTGGAGAATTGGACGCACAGTTTTAATTTCAGTGCAGATTTCGTGATTGACGTCGTAACTAGAATTCCCACAACACCGACTTGAATTTAACACTTTAGCAATTATATTTGCTCCATCGCAACACTGGTGTGTGTTCGGATTGTACATTTCTGCTCCACAACATGTAGGGTACACTGTGATATCACGTTCACCAACAGACAAAGACGTTTTGCCATAGACCAGTTTCCCTGAACAGCATACATGTTTCCTCCGGCTGTAAATTTGACCATTGCAGCAAGAAAATGACAAAAAGTCGAAGTCGTCCTTCCCAGATGTCTCGTTGTTCATCAGCATGGGAAGCATTTTAAGAGTGTCGTTGCAACAAACATTTTCTCTCCGATTGTAAGCTACCCCAGCACAACATTCCAAAATCGCATCCGAGTTTGCAAAGGCAATTGGCTTCTTTGCTATCGTTGACTCCCTGTGGTTGCAACAAATGTGAGTTTCGAAATTAAATGCGCGATTTCCGCAACATGAGCTCCTATTTTGTGGTGATAATTCCCCGTTACAGCACAATTCATTTGACGGCGAATAATATGCTATTCCTGGAATGGAAAGGACAAAATTAAAGTTATGTTTAGTAGCTCGCTGTGTAGGGTACATAACGTGAAAGTTCTGAAGTTATATTAAATATGATTTGTTAGCCTAATTAAATGCTGGTACTAAGTCATAAAAATGCAATGGACACTATTTCCAATCACGCTGTATGCAGAAACTTCTTGATGAAGAATTTTTGCCATCATATACAGTATACGAAACAATTAAGAGTTTGCAAAAACTGGTTAATTCCGTAAATAAAAATTGCACAAACTCTCAATGTACCAAATATTGCAGGAATAATATTTATGAAGTACAGGGATAACTGCATGTTGAAATTTTCTTTGAGTTATGACATGTCGTGTGGATTTGCCTAGTCTATATATACCTAGTGAACTTGCTCGTCAAACCAAGCTTTTTTTGGTTGGAAAATGGCTTGCGTGATTCTCGCCAAGTCATTCAATTATGACTAACGCCTTGCTGCCTATTGTGTAGAGGAACTTATTCAACTTCCTTCATGGTATATAAAAAAATGGAATCTCCAAAAAGCCATGAATTAACAGTAAGCGGTTTAAAAGCCTGAAATTTTCAGAAAGGCGTCCTTCAACCTTTGTTTTATAAAAAAATTTGAAATGATTTCGTCTCCTTTTGGAAGTTTGCAAAATATTCCCTAAAGGTGGCTATACACGATCGTTCCAAACCGCACTGCGCCACGCCGCACCAATATTCGACCGGCCGCTTGAGCCACTCCAATCGCGTCGGGTTTCCCCATTCACGATCGGTTTTTGGTGCAGCGCCAGGCCGTTTGGCGGGTTGGAGCGATCGTGTATGGCCACCTTAAGGGATCATCCATTCGCTTTAAGGGGGAGTGGTCTTTGGTGACTGTGACAAAAGTGTA
>WWPM01023492.1:0-17321 GCA_023279145.1 Glomeris maerens
ATAACCAGAATTCGGAATCCAAATGGTACCTGGTAAATTTCACACACGCTGTATAAACAAGAACCAACCGAAATGCGTTTTTTGTTGGTTTTTCTCTTCACTTTTATGTCATTTACCTTCACATCCCATTTACAGTACGAAATTGGGGGATAAGAATCTGGAAACCTTGGTGAAGATATGATTGTTGTTGGAGCAGTTGAATCCAGTAACACTGTCCCACCACAAGCTTAAAAATAATTTATAATTTTCAAATCAGCTGAAAACCAATAAGAAATGATGTCTAGCTATAGAATGACAGATTTTTTGAATTAGATTTTTTTCACTGCACAGATTTGTAAAGTTAGGAAGCTTTCAGCGACTATTTATTACAAATATTCTGTATTAGGTTTAAAATCTAGTTGAAACTTGATAAATGGAGAATGAAATGACAGCTAACCACCATAATTCCTGTAGGTTGACTGCATATTCATAAAATGCAGAGAATTACTGGGCGGCAAATACCACGGATACATGGCAGTGCTTCTTCGAGTCAGCTGTATACAAAATAACATACAATGCAGTAGATTAACTGAAGCATGAATATACTAAAACGGGACTGCAAATTAAAAAGCAGAGATTTGCAGTGTTCCCATGGCAACTTTCTGCTACACTCGACACAATAATGCTATGAAATTATAGTCATTACGCAGATGATATTACAAGCTTCCTTGAGACCTTTGTATTCATTCATGAATACAACTCGGTTATAATGGTAATTTTCAACATGGCCAAATTAATCAGAATGTGAAAAATGAACACGTGCCACATAAGTCCATTTTTACCAAGTCAAATGTAGGTTTTTGCTGCAAAAGGGGATGCGTAAATAACAAAGAAATGAACAATGGTGAACGGTAAGCCTATATACTCCATTTTGAAGACTTTTTGGTAAAATTTGGGACTTTGATTAGCTTATTTCCTGTAATATTTTGGTGTCCCCATTACTGTATACAAAGAATGGTGGGATTATAGTCCGGAAGTGAAAATGGCATCCTCCCTTGCAAAGCTTTTGCAGAGCACCCATGCTCCACAGATTTTGACAAAATCACAAATACATTGCACAGGCTACGTAGCAACAAACTTTAAGAGCATTCACCGAGAATTTACAAAGGATTTGCTTGTTTTAACTACAACAAATTGTAAACACACAATGCAACAAGCTTGAGATAAATTAAGAGACTGATTTAGTTGTATAGGATCAATTTGCGTCGTTTTCCCCAAATTCAATTCAAATGAACTCATTTACAATTTTTTCAGTCGTTAAGAATTCTACTTGTACGTAATTTAAAGCATGAAAAATATGCACCAAAGATACAAGGACTTGATGATACATTTGGAAAAGAACAATATTGTTCGAAATTATGATCAGGTTCGTTTAAGTAATTTCATGAAAATCTAACATTGGTTTTATGGGAAATTTCGAAATACTGTTCTACCTGTGAAGATGCTGCAAGGACTGCAAAGAATGCAAAGAAGCCCACAAGCACGACCAAGGATGACCCTCGAAAAGTGTACACTGTGTCCATACATGGGTACATGATGGTACTCATGTCCAGCGTCTTCCTCGTCAGCTATTGTTGTATTTCTTTTTGGAAGCGAAGGAACACTGATGAGTATTTCACTGTCAGGATGTTTCACTCATCTCTCTTCAGGTGAAAATGGAAGACCAATGAAAAGTCGAAATTTGCTGGTAGGGGCGTTGAACCTGGTTGGTCCTCGCAAGGTCGCACCTCCCAATTTGTTGGGAGCATGTAGTAGACTTGTCGGTTGTGGGTATATTACTGAGCTGTATATGAGTGAAAAGTGGAAAGTCATGGAGCAGAAATCCGTCCAGAATGGGTGGAAAAGAGGGTTTGACCTGCACCTTTCATCACTCTTTGTATGCAATTTGAGCAAAACCAGAAAGCTCCATGTGTAGCATAGTAAATACACCACTGTATCTGGTATATTTGTTATTATTCGCAATGTGATTGCATGTTATTAACTCCAAAACAGTCACACTGAAATAATCAATTGATGTCATAAAGTTTAATTGTAATTCAAACCAACTTCTTATATCAATGATTCTTAAAGATGTAGTAAACAAAACACTGAATGTCAATGGCAATATTGCTGTGATCTGCACACTGCATACACTATTTTAAGGAAACTTTATCAGGGATAGTTTATAATTAGCAAACTTTGGAAGCATTTTTGTTTGCCCTATCAAATTCTTCGCAATTTTAAATTCCTGATATAAAGTATTGCTATGAACAGAGCATCAAATTCCAATGGACATTTTTCAGTATATTGAGTGTGACTTAGCTTGATCACGATCAATGGTGCTTAATTATACGTATAATTACAAGCAATCTGTGTAAAGTTACATGATGCAGCTAGTGCTCGTTCCGCATGGCATGAAAATTACCTTACCCAAGTCCCGGTTCAGCTGGTCTCCTGATGGCATTAATTTGATGGTGACATGTTTACTCTCACAAAATTGTAGACATTTTGTCATTATTCCTTAAGAACTGAATATTGAAGTTCATTGCCTCCAGGCGTAAATAATTGTTGTCCTTTTCCTTCTTTCTCTCGCTTCCGGTGTATGTGTTTGCAAAAATTCATTTGTAACCGATCAATCACTGTTTTCTTCTGCACCTACTCTTCTTCTCAAAAAAATGCATGCTTCTCTGAAACGTACTTAAGCAATTGACTTTTCCGGAAATGCAACAAACAAAAGAGAAGTTTTTTTTTAATGACGAATGATGCAAAAAAGAAATGTTTCAATATGCATTCTCACGTGTTTGTTTTAAACTTTCACGTTTATGTAGCTACCCTATTGGAAATATCCACTATAGATCAATACATCGTTATTGATTCTTGTATTCCATTACACTATTGTTCAATGAACCATTAAAAAATTTCCCTCGTGTAAATTTTATATAGTGGATCATTACACAGTGGTCTCATAACAGTTGCATTTTTGCAATTTAATCTTTTTGAATTTTCTTTACAAATATTACAAATACAATACATACATAATTACAATTGCTTTTATCTCATATATTGTTTTTAATAGTTTTCATGTTTTTGATACGCAATTTTTGAGAGAATTAGTCCGAATATGGTCATTCAAAATATCGCTTTCTTAAAATTACATTACATTTCTTAGTTTAATAGGTGCCATTGCCTGTCCTACTGTAAAACAGTCGATTTACTATTTTTTTAAACAAAATATGGCGTCATTTCGAACAATTTTTACAAGATTTAAATGATTGGCTGAACGCTCAAACTGGGCGGGGTTATTTGCAATTGTCCATCCCACAAGTGAAGCGTCTAGCCAATAAATTTTACCCACTGTTGAACTGAAATATGGACTATTATAAACCTAGATTTATGATTTTGGTGGGTTTTTGAAGAAATTTTGTATTTATGATGTCATTTGCTTGTGGGTATTATTGTATATTCCCAAATACTATGTTTTATAGTGGGAAATAAAAATGATGGGGAGAAAGTAAAAGGAGGGAAAAAAGCAAGGAGATCAACCAAGTTTCAATGGAAATTATGCACAGTCCCATTCAAAGAAAACTGTCACATTTCGTCATATATACGTATTCATAGTAAATATACGTCATGGTTGCGAAAGAGGCGAAACGCGCGCATTTTCCCGCCAAATTCACGCAAGAGATATCATTCCGCGACAACTGCGCGCAACGCTATAAAAGTCATATATCCACTGCAATGAAGCATTTATTCACACAAAAAAATCCCACAGTGCATAATAATTTCATCCTCCCCCATCAATTGCAATCGAGAGCGGTATATTTATTTTAGCATTCTTATATGAAATGATGCGTCTGTATCGCAGGAACTACACTTTGCTACGGAAAGATACGTGTGGTGAGAAGTCCTCGTTTTCCCGCCGAATTTCAGCAGTCCGGTACTAGTGCAGTCGCCGCTGCTCGAGAAGCGCCATTGTGGTTTTCGTCGCTGCAGAGCTGTTGGTCATCATTTTGACCTCTCCACAAAAATCTAGCAGATAATGGGTCTTTCGGACGAAAGCGACCAAGATGTTTACCGCAAATTCCAGACTCTGTGTGCCGACTTGAACATGGATGTGGTGGCGGCCAAAGAAGCCTGGAACAGCTACGAACGCATCGGCCAACACTTCACACTCGAAGTATACACATATCTCGTGTTTCATAATGTTGTTTAAAACGCTTAAAAACATGGAAATGCATGCGAATAATGTTGGCAAACGAGACGCAGCGCTTTCACCGTTCTTTATAAGCGACAACCGAGCGTTTCTAAGCGTTATTTTAGCGATTCTTATCACATTCTCGCTATCCCTACCCGGGTTGACCTCAAATTTGCGCTTGGATTTTCGCGATAATTCCGCGAACGGTTTGATTAATTTACAGGGAGAACCGCTTCATTGGCTAGCTTGTGCCTTGTACGTCTCTTGTCGAAGAAGTTATGTTCCAACTGTTGGAACTGCTGGCGCTGTTGTCGAAGGAAACTGCGTGTCCCTTACCAGACTTTTGCGATCTTCGCAATTGAGGTGAGCTTCTATTTTTTTTTCTCTCGCACCTATTTCTTGTCTAACAAAAATCTAATAATCGACGGTTCAAGGCAATTTTGCTATAGGGCAGTGCAGAGCTCGATTATCTATGTTCAAAGTGGTATAAGCACCTGAAAATGTGCGTTAATTTCTTGCCATTTTGATCATTTTTGCAAGCAATCATTTTCTGTTGTGGTTATTTTCAAGCAAAATTTTAAATTCTCAGCATTTTCAGTGCCAGTTTGGGATTATTTTGATGGATGGATTCAGTTGTTGGGACATTAAACATTTCCTGAAACTAATTTTCTATCCGTTTCCATGAGTAACAGTCTGTGTGTATACTTGATTTGCAACTATGAACACAGTTTAATTAGATCCTAGTTGCTGCTCATGATTGCATAAATTGCAATTTTTGTCAAATGTAAAGTACAGGATATGTTCCAAGTAGAAATTTGTATTCACAGTATGTGATTTGAATGCCAAGTTAGTGCCAAGGCTGATTGTGCTACAGATTATGTGGTTGAAACTTCTGCAAATAATTTCCAAAATAATACTATACTATAACTACACACTAGATAATTTAATTTATGTTTTATAGTGACACGTAAAAGCTTGTTTGGACTCGATTGATAAATGCAAACATGACTATAAGCAACTGTGATAATAACCATTGTGGGAATAGATAAATCGTTCAGTTGTGTTTGAAATATAGTCCCTGATAGAGACTTAAAAATGCAATAATATCCATGGATGCATTTAAATTGTATAAAACGGCGATAATCGAGAATCTGCTATTCGTCTCTACGGTACATTGAACGTGTGTAGCCGTAAAGATGAGGAATCCATGAAGTGCCAACAGGATAAACTTGATATCTTGCACATTTTCATATTTGTTGTTTTTTTTCCTGGAATATCGTAGACAATGTACAGGAATGCAACGTATCTCGAGGACAGACCAAACTCCGAAACCAAAGTGGCTGAAGCTGTATGCTAAATTTTTTTTCTTTCAGTTCCTATAATTGCTTATAAATATATGGCAAAAAATGAGCCCAACCCCCCAACTTGTGACGATCATCTAAAATGAAAGACCAAAGTGACGAGAAAAATTTGTTACTGCTGAATTCAGTGTCGAAATAGTATTTGGCTTTGTGCGTAGTTTGGGGGTTGGGCGCATTGGTAATTCATGGATTCACGCGAGTATATACTAGTTTGCAGCGAGAGCATCACTAGTGTATATAAAATTGGAAAATGCTTACTACTATTGCCCGTGTGTGCAGCCTTATACAGTTTTTTAACAAGATGAGGAATTGGTCGAGCATGTCGATGCTCTCTCAAGATTTCCGCGACAAAGTCGACAGATTGCAGCGGAACTTCGCTGTGTCAACTGTAATTTTCAAGAAATTTGAGCCCATGTTTGACGAGATATTTCAGAGATCTACAGAGGAAGTTCCAAGAACACAAAGCAGGAAGCGCAGGTAGTTAGTTGGATGAAGACTTTTCCTTAAACCTAGAAATAATTATCTTACCAGGTTGGATTTATTAAATTAGCAGACGGCGACAATGCACTGGTTCCGAGCTGTTGCCTTTCTGTTGGACACTTTTTGTTGAAGTTAAATGTAAGCTTATATTCAGGATTATTTCCGCGAACTTTATTCATCGCTGGTGGAAAAACAAAAATGCTTTCTTATTAGCCAATTTCACGGAAATTTCCGACGATCTGGTCAATTCCTACCATTTACTTCTCAGCTGCGTTGACCTCATGTTCAGTAATGCTGTTCTTGCTAACAGACGAGACCTTTTGAAAAGTGATTTTCCCGGTATGTATAGCTAGATGTACAATAATCTGCGTCGCGTCTTCCTATGCTGCAATGTCTCTATAAAGTAATTTTTCTTCCGTAAAAAGGGCTTCCTTCAAATTACAACAGTAGAGATTATCGGCCGCCCTGCGAACCTCCATGCCTAATCCAACTGCTTTGTCAGAGGCACGACGGCCTCGCGGTTGAGGCAAAGGTCATCAAAGAACATCATTGGAAGCCTTATATCATCAGACTCATTGAGCAAAATGTGAAGTTACACTGTCATGTTAATGTCGATCGCAAGAACATTTTGATCTTATTGGAATTTGGGTACTGTTTAGAGTTTGAGAGGCGATGTGAGAACACTGTCTGGTTTGCTGGATGTTACGAACTTTGAGGCCAACATGTAAGTGTAAGATGTTAGTAGAACTTAGTTTTTCAGGGTGTTTCTAATTTGGGGGGATTGGTTTGTAGCAAAGCCATTAATAGGATGTACGAGAGCTACGTTCTGCAAGTTGGCGACTTTGACGAGCGAATTTTCTTGGGTGATAGCGCAGAGTCGGATATAGGAACACCGTCGAGATCGTTTGCAAATGCCGAGTTTTCGGAGCGGCTGCTTGCACGGCAAAATATTCGACAGCACATGGAAAAAGTACGAGCAAGTTTTAACAATGTGTGTGCGTTTTTAGTTGTGAGAATTTCTAGTAATTATGTTTTTTATCAGACCAAGTCATTGGGTCCGCAGACACCTCTGACTGGACGAAAGTATCTGACCGGCAGAGAAGCTGCTAACGTGTCCCCCGTTTCAACAGCAACGCAGGGTGTCAGTAGGCTTCAATCTCTCGTGTCTGGGCACAAGGCTTCTCCCAGTGATACTCTTAATGAAATCTTCAGGTTAGTTAACTTGAAAGACTGTTTACGTGAAATTAATAATAATGTGCGTATTGTCTGATGCAGTCTGTGTTGCCGAAATCCCAGAGATGACATTGTGAACAGGGTAAAGGAAATGGGTGAAAAGTTTTGCACATGCTATGCACAGGTGATCATGGATATTTTATTGATGATTTTGATGGGGAGACGTGTCAACTGATCTTGTTCAAATTCTATGAATTAAAGCCTTCAAAAGATCATCATGGCTCGCAAGTTGATTTTGCCAAGAAGCGGCTCCAACTTGGCGAAAGTCTTTACTACAAAATCTTAGAGAGTATGCTGGCGCAAGAAAAGAAACGCCTGCCTGCACAATTTAATCTTTCGGTACAATTAATTCTTTGAAAGATTTTTTAACCTGAATATATAATATTATATGAGAGAATGTGGACATTATTGCAGGCTTTACTTGAACATGACATGGTGCACCGCACTTTACTAGCATGCTGCTTGGAGATTGTGCTATTTTCTTACAATGCTCAAAGGTAAAATGCGTTGCTTGATAACGGATTGAAGCGCGTTGGTTCTTAGAATGTGTTGATTTACAGGGTGTTTCCGTGGATCATCGAGATATTTAACATAGAGGCGTACGATTTTTATAAAGTTATTGAAATGATTATCAGAGTTGAAGACGGGCTTTCCCGAGATGTTGTCAAGCATCTGAATCATGTCAGTTGATTTTGATAGAATGTTACGTGTGCAGAGATTGGGCAAATTCTGAAAAGGTTGTATATTATTTACAGATAGAGGAAAGTATGTTAGAAAGCTTGGTTTGGAAAAGCGAATCACGGCTGTGGGACATGATCAGAGAATCTGGCAGCGGTGTCCCTACTTACGAGGAAGTTAGTTCGTATCATTTTGAAGTGTGCTATACCGGCAAGTGCTAAGATAATATACTTTGATAGGTTTCTTTGCCGGACAATCCCGATCAGCATCCCGCCAACGTTGTGCCTTCACATTTGATCTCTTCTCCGATGCAGCACCCAAACGTGCGCCGTCTAACCTGCGTAGACAAATCTGACACCAAAGGTTGGCATCTTCTTTGCTGTACCCACACTTTCTTGATAATTCTTTGTTTGTTGTGCAGCTGAATCATATATTCTTTGACTTGATTCGTATGACACAATACACAACATGTGCACTATTTCTTTTGACTGCATCATGCGTTTTTTTTAGACCACTCTTATTTTTCTGACCACAACTGTATGTGCTTGTATTTGATAAGATCCACAACAGTCTCCCGTGACCCCAACTCTAGTGGACAGACTCTATTCGCCTGGTGCCACAGGAACTATTGGCAGCGCCAAGAGGCGGCTCTTTGCCGCATCAACCGGATCTCCAGGGGGTATCACTATTCCGCAACCCACTATGCCACAGAGCAAGCAAACTATTGTTGGCACTACAACTGTCCTTAGTCCTAGCAAAGCCGTCATCGCTGTCCCATGTAAATATTAGCTGTCCGTTTGCTGCCGCTCATTTAGCGGAGACAATTGCGCTTGAAAATGGTGATTTGCAATTCTAGCCCAGAATGACACAACGATAACGTTCATTCCAGTCGAGTCGTATATAATATCAGCCGACTCTACCCGAGTCACAGTGGCGCCGGCTTCTTGCAGCAGCCCTCCTGTGAAAAATCAAGTGGAGAATGTTAAACCGAAAAGAACAGGGTCCTTGGGGCTATTTTTCCGCAAAGTAAACCACCCTACATTGTATAATCGTGATTTATGTACAAGCTACAATTGTGCGGGTTGGTTACTTAGGTGTATCACTTGGCCGGAGTGCGACTGCAAGACCTTTGCAACCGACTGAATGTGACGGATGTTGAGCTGCGAAAGAAAATGTGGACCTGTTTCGAGCATTCCATTATACATAACACAGAGTTGATGAAGGACAGGCATTTAGATCAGCTCATGTTGTGCGCTGTATATGTGATACCAAAGGTTGACACGATTGCATTTATGTAAATGGAAATATTTGCGGTTGCAGAATGAAATCGGTTTTTGTCGCAGGTCACGCAATGCGAGGTTACGTTCCTAAACATAATGGGATGCTACAAATTCCAGCCTCAAGCGACAAGTCACGTGAGACTTTTTTTTCAAAATTACAACTCACCTGTATAGGCGTCTGTGCAATGGGCATTTACAGACATTTGCGTTTTCGATTTTCAGGTTTACCGCAATGTTCTCGTGCCGAAAAGTCGACGCAATTCTGGTAGCAGCGAGGGCAATAAAAATGGGGCTAGCGAATCAAGTTCACCAATTCCAATGGGACAAGATGAGGATAAGGACAAGGAACGAGGCAAGTTTCGTAACCTGGTGTCTCTGAATTTGGGCATTTGCCTTTAATGATTATACATGGAATTGTAGAGGAGAAGAGGAAACAGCGGCTGGCAATAAGATCATCTAGCACTCTTCCTACCGATCATTCCAATAGTCAACCTCCAACTCCTACACAATTAGCCGGCACTAGCAACAGCTTTGAGTTTGAAGATAGAGGCGACATTGTCGCATTTTATAACACGGTATAAGCGAACACAAATATGTTTTAATCTTTCGAGTGTGTTTTTTGTCGAAAAAAAAAAACCTAAAGGGTTAATGCAATTAGCAATGCATATCATGTTTATTAGTTATGCAGAACATAATTTCTACTTTCAGGTATATCTGCCACAAATGCAGAAATTTGTGGTCAAGTTCTCTTCGGCTGGGAACAATACTGGGGTGAGTGTTTGTTTTCAGTAGTTGTACATAATATTACATTTATTAAAGATTGTGTTGTTTTTTTAAGACACTTCCACCTTTGTCTCCGCTGCCCATGTCCAAGTGCAACGGCGTTTCTCCGCGTCGTTGCGTCTCAACCAACCACAGAGTTTACACTACTCCGTTGAACAGTTCGTCCCTTTCGCCCTTTTCCTGCAAACCATTAGTTTATACGATGAGCAGCAGCCCAGCTAAGGTAAGACTGCCCAGTACTAAAACTAAACTGTCAACATTTTCCACATTTATATGTTTTTAACAGGATTTGCGTGCAATCAACAATATGATTCGCCTCGGTGACAATAAAATTGGCAAGAGAATCTTGCAAGATGACAGTGAAGCAGATGTCCCTAATAATAAGAGGCGAATTTTGGATCATGCAAGAAAAGTTTTGAGCGCAGTAACCGGGCGTACGGGGTGCGAAGAGGCTGCGGCAGATTGAGTGTATATTGTTTGCTTGGGGCAGGGGGGGGGATCCGTTTAACAATCACGACAATCCACTTTCCTGGCGGGCGAAAATTCACACAACGAAAATCTTGACAAGGAATAAAGGGTTATCGTTGTGTGTGTGCGTGCGTGTGTGAATTTCGGCCCTGTGGGAATGGGATTGTCGGGATCTTGAACCAGACTTGTTTGTTGTATGGGTGATGAGCTGCAATGTCAAATGTGTAGTTGTCGATTTTTGATTGGATTAATTTTTTTTTAGTGATCTACTTTTATTCCTTCTATGGCTGATAAGATTACTATTGAAAGTACATTTTTTATTGTTTGTTATTAGATTGCAGAGTTGCTGTGGCTGTATCATCGAAACAGACGACGCTGTTTTTAATATTTTATCACAGTTATTGGCGCCAAAATCACGATATTTAGAAATGTATCCCAAGCATGATGTTGGATATATTTGGTATGGTGGCAATTGTTTTTACCTTTCTTTGTGGAACACGAGGAGGTAATAACACTTGGCAAGATTGTACTGTTGCGGTTTCATAACCGCATTCCATTTGCAGTGTCCATTCAAACCTTGCATATGCTTATTCGAGTGCTGCTAAACGTTTATAAAACATAACTGTGAATAAAATTACGCAGTTTGATTGAAACTTTAGTGAATAGTCTTAATTTTCACGCATTTTAGGAACGAAAACTTGCAGTTTTGGAAATATCGCAACCCGGAATTTCATTAATTACGGACGAATGAGGACCTAACTTAGAATTCGGGCAACACAGTGCGATCTGAAATACTGTTCTGAATAACTTTGCCTCTATAGTGATTTCTTGTTTCTTGAACTGTTAAATCATAAAAGGGACATTTGTATGAAGGAAATTCATAAAAATTCTTTGGTTTAACCCATCATGAAAAACTAAAGACCAAAGTGCTCTAGTTAGCTTGGCCTATTTGTTTAATTTTTATTACAATTATGGCAGCTAGTGTCTTCAAGACGGGGGAGTATAACCCGAACTACAATCACCACCCGGTCGCCAAAAACCAGGAAAACGTAGTTGAACGTTTCAATGCGAATTGCACCGCCTTAAATAACAATATCAATTTTTTTAATATAAAACTTGAGCAGAAGTTTTTAAGTTTTCATCGTGATGCGTGAAATATATTTATGTATTCGATAGAGTTCGGCAATTTGTCCAAATCATGCGACTAATCTTAGAATCTAACAAACATCCAACCCAGCAGTTCAATTCCTCATTACCTGTCGACTTCACAAAGTAACTACTGCTTTTGGTTCTAATTGCACGGGTTGGTTCATCAACGTTTACTTTTTCAATCCATATCTCGTACGATACAACAGGTGCTTCGATCACTTGCAGATTCCAAGGGGGATCCCAGCTGATCTGGAAACCTTCACTGGATGGTTTACAATTCAAATGTCTCACTGCACCGGGATAGATGCCCAGATGAGTACGCGCAATACTTGACTTCGTATTGCTTTGCAAGACATCCAAGAAACTTGGGATATCAACGATTGTGTCCTGGTAAATTCTGTATAACCATGTTGGATCGCGGCAGCACAGATGTTTCGGCACCGGAATTGTCTCTTCAATTCGGCGTCTTTCTTCAGCTTTCACGTGAACGAGTCCTCCGTATTCTGCGGGACGATCGGGATACGCAATCGTGTTTTGCGGCCACCGATTGCTCCACGATACGTACGCAATGTCCATTGCTGGCAAATTAGCGAGAGACTTGAATGGTGTATAATCATCAGGAGGAACAGCGTAAGGAAATAGTTCCATCAGTGTTGCGCCTGGTTTTAGGAAAACCGCCAATACAAGATGCGCTCCGTGGATTCCGACAAGAATCTCTGCGCAAGACACGAGCTCGATGACCTGCTTCCGATCATCGGTCTCCAAATAAGCAGAGACAACTTTAAGACCCATTGCTTTGGCAATTGCGTTTGCCAACTCCATATCGTTGATTATAAGTCTTGTCGTTCGTCTTCCCATGAGCACAGCGTACTTTGAAGCATATTCGCAGTCTTTCCAAAGATCTCTTGAAGTTAGTTTTGTGAAGATAAACCTCGCAAAACTTCTCACGAATTCACCATTGACTTGATGATGACCTTCTTTTGGGCCTTGCGGCTTATTGAACCCATACTGGTACCACACAGAATGCTTGTTGAGTCCAGCAACAGCGTTTTGGAAGCAAGTCAAGGTTCCCGGTTGGAATGTCATAGATGGGAATTGTGGGTTTTTGGAGAAAAGCTCGTACAGAAAAAGGTATTCATCGGATGACTGGATATCGAAAATCGCCAAGTTGTATTTTTGGATGCAAGCTTCTATGTTTCCTGAGCACAGCTCGTGGAAAGTTGCATAAAGGGGTAGTAAATCATCGTGAAACACATGCATAATGTTGTCTGGTTTGAATCTGCCTAGAAGGAATGTTGCACCAGGGATGTAATGCAGAGGAAATTTGCTGATGGCCTCTATTGGGAGGTGGACCAAATTGATGGACAATGTATTGAGCTCTTGTACAGAGGTTAGGTCAACTAATGGGGACTGTGTAATGTCGGATGAGGACCCAACACCCATTCGCACGGATTTTGGAGACAGGATGAAGACGAAATCTCCACTATCAGAGTGAAAACAGAGATTTGAGAATCTGCAAAGTCTGGTGGACCGGTTTTCACCACGACACCACACAGATGACCCATTAGTCACCAAATCATGAGGAAATGACTCAGGAGTTGTCACAGTCCCATGAATCTGTTCAGCATTATGAAAACCTTGGAGGACATTTCCGCATTTGAATTTCCAGTAATAAACAATTGCCAAAAAAACAGCCGAAATTGCAAGCAAAACTTTATGCATATTTTATGGCCTTCAACGCAGATTGCAAACCAGTTTATTTTCAGATCGTCACCAGGGTTTCATTTTACTAAAAAACTATAGTACCATGCAGTTCATATTGCAGCGACATTCATTGCGCATAATTTTTTTAGTTTTTAACCGATTTTAGTGGTGTTCCGCCCATCACAAAGTGGATGGGCGGGGTCAAAGGTGTGGTTATGTACAAGAGGATCGGATATCGGAATGAGATTTTATTAAAAAAATTCTGAATACATCAATTTGTTGCATTGAAAAATAGCAATTATAGTGTTTCGTAACTAACCGGTTTAATTAAACCGGAGGAAACATATGCGATCACATAACGGCAGCAACATTTTTATCGATATGCGGATTCATTTCGATCCGTTTCCGCCTTGCGGGATATTAGCCAATAGCTGTAGGACACCGTGAGGCGAGGGACTGGGCTATTCATATTATCGAGCACAGCTATTGGTGGTTGCAACAAAATTCAAAACATCTGCTGCAGATATTACTGGCTGATGGGGCTAGGGGGCGTGGCTACTTTCTCACCCACCCCGGAGATTTAAGAGTGCGCTCGTATTCGCTCGTTGCAAGCCAAGCCAAGCGTGTTGTTTACCGCTTCGCATTCCGGAGATCGTGTTTGACAAGCCGCCTTGTTCAGTAAACTCTGTTCTTGATTATTCTCTGGTTTGGCGCGCAGATCGTTTGCGATGGCGGAAACTGGAGAATCAGATGCGAAAATTCAAGTAAATGCAGTTAGTAATAGCGCCGAAGGAGGAGCGGCAGAAAAGGCCGAGGAAGCAACTGCGGCTGCAGCGGCTCCAGTCGCGCCAAAAGAGATGCGAGTTGTTCAGCTTGCTGGTTTCGGTGGGCTCAAAAACGTAAAAGTTGTCAAAAAACCCGAACCAACCCCGGGTGATGGTGAAGTACTGATCCGGGTGAAAGTATGGTAAGTATATGGTAAAAATATGCTACTTGTCGCTTTAAAAATGGTGTAGAACCGGCGGCCATCTGTCGCCTTTTTCCCCCCGGCCTTTCAAAATTTGCGTTTTCCTCATTTTCGCATCTGCATCGGTTTTCGTGTAAAGTCCAAAATGCAACGAAAGGGTTCAACGAATTCTGGTTTTTATTGCGAGATTATGTGCTTGCGTTTGTCGATATTTCATTCCGTATGGTGGAGTTTTGTTTGTTGGATATATAATAATAGCGCGAAAAAAACCCAATAGAACCGATACTGGAAACCGGTATACTCGATTTCATTTTAGCCGGATTGCGACAAATGATTATTAGATGTGTAGCCTTGAATTTTGTGCCATTTAAACGTACACTGGCGGGGTCTCCATATTGGTCTCAAATATGGCGGCCATCAACAAGTTGGCCACTTGTGGGAATATCAACGTCATAACCCTTAACCTTTAAATACAACATTATGAAATGCAACGCTGGGTTTTGTGTTTTCCCTCTCCCTCTCTCTCTCTATTATCAGATCGATGATTTTATTGGAGATCCATATTGATAGTATGTACCTATATCTGATGGTGCCCAATTTGCCCTTTTTGTCAATTAAATGCGGGGGAAAATAATCGGAATAAAATGTCAATATTTGTTGGGCTATAGGGAGGAATTTAATGAACTAACAATAAGTAGACTGAGGCCCTGTGATTTATTTATGTATTTTACCTGTGATGACGTCACGCGATATATTTCTTTTATTTACGCAGGGAGACAAAGGGTTGAGACGCAATATTGATTACAATTACATAAAACAAAAATGTGATTTTCAACTGTATCTTGGTAGTGGTTCCATAAATCAAATGAAATCATTTCATTGGTTTCAACATTTGCGTTTAACTTCTTTATATAGAGAACAGCTAAATAAAAAGGTAAAAAGGTAGGCAACATTGCGTAACTGCATGGCCACTGTTTTGAGCTTTCGTGAATTTTCTGATTAATTTTCAACTTTTTAATTTACAATAACACAGGACTGGCAGGTGCAAATTGTTGGATGTAAAAATATATTGTTTCAAACAGTGCACAAAGCAGAAAGTAGACGTCATTTGTTAACTTTGTCCTTGTTAAATTGTAAAATGTGCATTTTTATTACTATATTTTCTGTTTATATTAAAGAGACGCTGTTATATTTTGAAGCATTATAAAAATGCCACTGAGAATTTAATACAGGCGCGTGAAAACAAAACTGCTAAGAAATGCCGGATTTAATAAGTACTACATAGTTTAAAAATGGTAATTTCATAAAACTGGGTTGGTAAAATGAAATGCTTGGAATTACTCAGCAAAGCATTTTTATTGGGTATTTATTTGTATGCAAGGATTGCGTTGTTTTCGTTGTCAACGTCTTGAAAAACACCTGTACTGTGCCAAGTGAAGAATTTGTTGACTTCACTGTCTAGAGCAGCGTCTACTGTTATGAAAGGGGGTCATCCGTAAGTAATGTGCAATGTTTGTCAAGAACTTGTAAGGAAACAAAAAAGATGTAGTTTTCACCAAAAATAACCTAATACGGCAATTTGTTTGCTTGCTGAATATTGACGAAAATAAATTCATGCTTCCCAAGCTGAAATACAACTCGGTTCAGTATTTCTGGATTACTGTTTACACTTTATACTGTTGTTGCCATCTGTGTCCAGCTCCAGAATGCACTGCTTGAAACGACAAACATGTTTTTGGTACGAATATTACCAAGAGTAGATTTACTATACGTACTTGCTTTAAAGAATAACAATTTTCAGTCAAATAAACATTCAGCATTCAATTTCCAATTCCTATACTAAAGTTTGATATTCACTGAGTGAAATGCAGATTTGATAAATGTATAATTTAATGGACGTTTACTAATAAATGCGTATTAATTTATGATATGTTGTACTAACTGGATACAATAATAATGGAAATTGGCCATTACATGTACGACCGCTTAGGAAAAAGCCCATTATGGGGATTTGTATGTTAATGAAGCCATTGATCTGCCATGAATCACTTGGGAAATGTACTAACCTAATTTCTGCATTGTAAAAATATTAGATGCACAACATAGGTTTTGCATCGAAGATTTTGTTCTACAGTAGTGTGAAAATTATTATGCTAAAACAAGTTTTTACATTTTTTAACCATGAACATCGCATATTTACAAAGTCTAGAGCCAAATAATGGCTTTATTGTACATATTATAGTAACAGGTGATGCTTACACATATTTCAGAGAAATATGAGTTCATATTTTCATCATCTAGTGAAAAAGTAGCCCCTTACAACCTAAAAGTTAGCATGAAAACGTCATACAATATTTGTATTGAGCTTTTTAAATCTGATTTCTAAGCTATACTGTTTGTCCGTTCTCGTGACACTTCACGTTTAGTTCAGTACTTAGATTTCCTACCCATTTTGATATACAAAGTACGGGAACAGCATTGCTCGAAATCTTCAAATTACTGTGGACCGATGCCTTAATTGCGCCACCTACTGGAGGAAATTGAAAACAAAAACCAATAATGCATGTGCTAAAGGATGTGTAAGCATCACCTGTTACTATAATATGCACAATAAAATTATTATTTGGTTTTAGACCTTGTAAATATGTGATGTTAATAGCAAAAAAGTGTAAAAATTGGCTTTAGCATAATAATTTTCACACTACTGTACTATGCATACTATTGCAGTGTAGCAGAATCGAAATTTCACGTGTTAAATAAACGATTGTCGATGGGAATATTACATGGCGAAATTTAACTTTATTAATTTATTTGATTTGTTGTAAATCTATTTTTCATGTAGTTTTTGTTGTATATATTGCAGTGGTCTCAACTTTCTGGATGTAATGGTAAGACAAGGAGTGCTGGATAATTTGCCAAAGACGCCATTCATTTTGGGTTTTGAGTGCGCCGGTGAAGTTGAAGCTGTCGGTGAAAATGTCACCACTTACAAGGTATTTTTTTGT
>WWPM01023494.1:0-16460 GCA_023279145.1 Glomeris maerens
AATGCAGTAGTGAATAAACATGCTCCCCTCAAATCGGCTGAGAACATGGCTCCGCATCTGATGAACAATTTCTTTTAGCTTGTGATTTTATGTCAAATGCAGGTGGAATTAATATGATGCTATAGATTTCTGCAAAAAAAAACAGACAAATGATACAAAAATTGAACATGTAAGCTCTATTTCCAAGTACCATATACAGTATAGTGTGTGTATTGGAAATGTATAGCCCACTATTGTAATACAGTACATAAAACTTGTCGAATAGGATCTGGACTAATACATTTCAGAAATTTATTACAAAATCATAAAACTGAAGAATTTTACAATATTTATCGAAGTATATATCACCAATTGTGTAGCAATACATTTACCTGTACATAAAATCGTGAAATACGTCTTTGGAAAAAGTGAATGCTTGCAAAAACAAAATTAGTATGAAGGATGAAACCGATTTAAATGTTTGAAAATTTTATTGATTAGCTTGCTTGAAGATAATTGGAATCAGAAACCATATCATGGGTCTTGCAGACCTAGAGCATTTAAATTTGGAATTGTCTGATGATCATTCGAACCATGAACATTTTTTACATTTGAAAATACTGTAAGCAAAACAATCTGAAATAAAAGTTGTAAACAATTTTATTTTTTTTTACAAAATTGCAGAAATTCTGATAATGTACATACTGTTTAACCCCTAAAATGGTAAAACGATTAGTTTCTAGAATTACATGACAGATTATTACAAGCAGATAATGTTCCAGTTTCATGTAGAGATAAACTACTAAGTGTTTTACAGTTTTTGAACGCACAGATTATATGCATCACACTGGTTTATATATTTTAAATTAGGTATAATGTACGTACTATGTCAAATTACACAGAATTCCATGTAACTGTCATGTAGGGCCTCTGACACACCCATGACGGTCATTAAAAGGGTGTGTGAATAACATATGGTAATCTAAAAGTTTATTGGTGTAATTTTCAAGTAATGCAACATTAAGAAGTGTAGGCACTAGTGAGCCATTTATAATATCAGACATGTGACGCAATGTAGAAATTTGCCTTTGTAAATTTTGAAAAACCAGGTGTCCATTTTTGCCATGCCTAGTTGGCGGGCAAAAACCATACCTGGAATCGAAAGATCGATTTGTAAAGGATGGATATAGTAGGGTTTCGCGTGCTTAACGACAAGTGTTATAGGAACACCACCTTGCGTTGCCCAGGCAACCAGGCCTGTCTACATTATATTAAGTACAAAGCATAAAATACGTATATACACACTCCACAGCACATTCACAGATCAGAACTGAAAATATCAATGAAATTCTCAGAAGACAGCCACATTAATTAGCAAAAAACCGAGCTTAAGACAATTAGACATAATCCAGTGACTAAAGCTATACAATAGAAGATCACCAGAAACCAATTAAAATTAATTAACTTCATTACCGGAAACTACTACATGCATGAACTGTTATTCCACTTCTATCTATAATTTTGTAGTTAAATTGAGTGGGATTTAATAGCTGCTGCTTTCATTATTAATTCGAAATTTTCAAAAGACAATTTATGTGGGCATTAATTTGCATATTCAAATTTATATTTACGAACAAAATAATTAAATACGCTTTGTTGCTGACTGAATTTGTGGGAACATGTTCATTTTATGGCTTCTCATCTATGATGAAACGTTCATCAGACCCTGGGAATTGATCTCTATTGGCGTTTTAAATATATATTGGTGTTTACAAACCAGATCATAATCGATAATCTGGGTATATACTGTATATTGGAGCGGAAATGAGCCGGATCTCTCAATTTAGTAGGATTACATGTCCACATATTATTGTCATTTGTCGTTATTAGCTCCACAAATTGTGATTGCCCTATCCATTCTGATCTAATGGAATATTGTACTGAGCCTTCAGATTGCAAGTACTAGTACATAGCAATGTATTTAGAGTTGCAGTATATCTGTAAAATATTTGAAATATATGCCTACTTGCACAACATGGTAAAATAATGGAAATTGGTACACAGAAATTTGTAATAAATGAACAAAAATGAGAAGCTTATAGCGTTATAACATGAGATTCTACATATAATTATCACTAACAGGTTTATTTAAGAAACCTGTATAGCAAGTATGGCCAGAGTGGTATGGCCTATAGTGTGTAAAAGCCTATTGGTTGTGTGCCCTAATTTTCGCAAAAAAATTACAGGGCCAACAGTTGTTTGGTGAATTGAAAATTTAGATTTGTACCTACAAATATACTAGCAGTAGTACTAAATAATAAATGACCTTTTACAGTATTTTTATTATCAAAACACGCCAATTTCTGGTGTGGAAACCTAATATTTACAAGAGAAGGGAAGGAAACCTGTTAAAAGTGAAATTCATTAATAAAGGTTAAATAGGTCATATGAAAGTGAAGAGACCAACCTTTTTTGAAAGAATATAGGCGTGAGATTGGCCATTTAATATTGTCAGAATGGAATTCCTTTTATGAAAATATTTTTTAATACAAGAAATAATTTAATAATACGTAGTTTCCTTCCGTTTAATATGGATAATAATAAAAACGAATCTTAAAACTTGCTAAGGTTTTCATGCCAAGCAAAACGTGTCCAATAAGGACTAGACTATAATAGGGCCACCCGTTGTTTAGGGCCACATATAGGAAGAACCTCACTTATTGGTTTGAATAAAATGTTAATGAACACAATGTGAATACAATGAACACAATTTGAGTAAAATCAACACGACTGGCATAAAATAATCATAAATTGTACAAAAAAACCTGGATTTTTGTACTTGAACCACTCGATCGTGCTATTAAACCATTTTGTTTTACTGATACAAGTTATGTAAAACCAAACTTAAAAAGTAAAATAAATGATTTTGATATTATGCGATATAATAATTACAAATTAAGATAATCCTATGATAAAATTAATCATTTTAATATATAAAAATCTTTTTAAGACATTTATAACAAAAACTCTTTTGTAATATATGCACTAAATTTAGATATTTGGCAAACTCACCATAAATAATGCTGTACACTAAGATTTGCCTGCATCACTAGCATTTTATCCAACATTGGATGGAAGAATATCTGACTGTGCTCTGCACCAAGGCTCTGCACAGACAACCAACGGTATGAATTACCTATACCAGAGACCACCAAATTACCTGCACCTAGCTGTCATCCCCTGGGTGTCATAAAAGAGGGCGGTTGCATCCAATTCCAGCCAATGGAAGTGAGCTGCATTTTCTATAGCAACGCAAACAAGTAGCAGTATTAGCATTAATGTGGCATTATTTATTTCAAAAGTATTGGTTTTCCATCTGTGGTTGCTAATCCTCATTATTTTATATCTTTTCATGCTCTTGTGGAGATGCAAGCTGCTGTTTCTTCTCATTAAGCAACTAAATTAGAGTTCAGTACATTTAACATATGAGCCACACGTACATAAAAATGTTTTTGAAATTTTTGAAAGCCCCTATGTAAACAAGAGAATTGTAGCTCTGTCATGCAGTTATTGTGATAGGGAAGAACAGTTTAAATTTGTAAAACAAAAAAACAAACAATTTAGAATCACGTTTTGAGCTAGTGTTCAGAATACAAAATCAGGCAGTTAGAATCGACATTTCCGAATAAAATGCAATGAAGATCTTACATGTTCATTTTAATGTTTTTTTTTTCAAATAAAGGATACATTGAGGGAACAGAGGTTAAATTACAAACCCTGTCAGTGAGTTTTATTGAAATGCTGCCCATAATCAATTCCATGTTATTTATAATAAAAATGCAGGATGCTTAAGCCTATATAATGGGATTTCAAAATAAATCTTTCGGTTTTTGATTCTTTGGTAACCTTTCTTTCGTCTTTAACATCGATGTGTTTCGGAGTTTATCGATTCTTGCGAGATAAATTGCAGAAAACCAAAACAATCAACCCAGAGTGGATAAAAGGGAGAGGAGAGTGGCCATCACTCACAGGTCCTTCGTTGAAAACTGTAATTCGTAGACCATTTGGGAGCTGGGAACAAGGACAAAATACAGTGTGTATAACACTGCTGTATGTGGTTTGGAAACAGTAGATTACATCGGCTTGTTGCCTGCAATGTCTGCAAGTTACATTAAAGATTTCAATGTTTTGAACTTGGGAGAATTCCCTCAGAAATCCCTTAAACCCAAGAACTTCTTACTTCTGGGGCTTTTAAATTACATTCTGAAAACGTAGAAAAGAAGAAGATACAAGTAGAAAACGAGCATTTGTGATATTGAAAGTTATCACACAGCGAGCATATCACACAGTTTTCTTTGGTTTCACACATCATTTACCACAGCTGGCCTTGCAGCATCTGTGGCCATGTACCGTCTTAATGTTCGCTCAGTTGGAAGAATAATATATCCTGAATGACACAATGATCTGTAAGCAGCTGGAGAATTGAAATGCACGGCCAATGCCCAAGTCAATATAGATGAACTCCATTTTCTGGCTTGCGGTCGTACGCAAAACATTTTTAGTTGCTCTACTATAAAGCTCAGAAATACCTGGTCATTATCACTCTTACTTGTTTCCACATCTTGTTCATCCGCATAATCGTTAAAAGCACAACTTCCTTTCAACATACATGTTATTGTATTTATCACTGCTGTTGCACGGTCTACTTTAGGCGCAGGAAGGTTGCTGAATCCTTTTAAAACCGATACAAACTCAGCTTCAATGTTACAATTCAGATCGCATAATATAATCTCAGCTTGGTTTTTTGATAGGAGGCTTTTGCCAATTCGAAATTGTGGCAGGGAACCATTGCTGAAAACTTTCACCGATTTAGCTACATCTGGTGAGTTTTTGCTGGAAATTAGAACTTGGAAATACCAAGTGTGCCCAATAGTATTTTCATAATGCCAAGATGGCAATATTTCCTGAATGTTCCTTATGGGATGAATGTCTTGACATGTCATCCTCTCGATTGAGGAACCTGAAGTTGCTGCCACCTCTTCAATCTCTACAATTTCAAAGTGCTGCGGTAAGAAAATATTTCTTGAAGGGACTGCACCAATTCTCAGGTTAGCCCTAATATGACGATTTCCATGTATTTCACTCGGCAGGAAATGCTTGGAACAAATTAGGCGCGATTTACAGTTTTCCGGTGTCAAGTCTCGGCCACAAACTCTCAGCCATGATTGCAGAGTGTCTGGGCAGGCAGTTTTCATTTTGAAAAAGTTCAAAGGTGTGCAACCATCATCCTCATAGGCATGTCTTCTCTTAACGCTGTCACAGCCCATTACTGCACACAAATTAGTCATCGTTGGATTCTGAAACATAAATAAACATGCCGCCTACAAATTATTGTCCAGGAAAATACATGTTGGACACTGTCAACTATGTGTAAATTGGATATTTTTTTCACTTTGTTGCATTAAAAGGATATATAAATCACTGCTTATAGCTACATATAATTGGCGAAGTACATGGCGGACAATGACAATGTCTGCATCAGACTAGACATACATACATAGGAAAATTTATAAACCATCTCATGAGAAAAAGTCCAATAAGATCCTTTTGAAAAATCGCTATATTGTTAACATTGCATCCATATATGAATTATATAGGATAATCCTGTAGGGTTAAACAGTTAATTGAAAACAGGATGCAATAAAAGAGGCCTATATATAGGGCATATCATATATGAATTTATGGGAATATGCTTTAGGATTGTATAGGATCCCATAGTGTAATTTCTTGTAGAATCCTATGTGATGCTACAGATTCTTGTAGGTTTTCACCAGGAGGATCCAATAGTGCAATTACTATTGATTCCTATTGGTTTTAGGAAGTAGGATCCAATAGTGTAATTTCTATTTCCAATAGTCTTTCAAAAGCAGGATAAAGTAACAATTTCTAGTTGGCTGATATGAATGTAATAGCACAATGAACCTTGATTTCCCCAATCATTTTTAAATTTTACCAGATTATGAAATACATTTAACTTCGACATTTAACTTTCAAATTAGAAGAAGCCATGTTTAATTCTGGCGCCAAGTCAATAAGCTCAGTTAGCTCAATTTGATTTAAGATAGTGTATAAATAGGGCCAGCAATGAGTAATCAACAGTGTAGAACTTATCAAACAAATCATAATTACTTTCTGAATAGTAGGCAAGAGAAATTCTGCACCTTTATGAAATCTCTTTGAAAGCAACAAAAATAGTGCATCGGAATGCAGCGTTCCAACTGGATTGCAATGCATTATGAATTTTGTACTGTTTTCAATAGGAATTATTGAAACCTAAGCTTGCGCAACTGCTCACATGCATTAGAGTTTAGTGGAGTCATGTTCCCTATGCTAGAGTATATGATCGAGTAGGATCACTACAAATGGCTAGGACGTTTTAGTATCCAGAAATGATTTTGCAGTATTGAAGAGGGCCCTGCTCAATCGAGTACAATCCTACATGCTATATTGTCCTAAATCGCTTCCATTACAATCCTATTTAATACCTTTCCAAACCTACAGGACTTTTTCACATAGGATATCCTTATTTCACAATGCTGGAAATGCATTCTATCATTGTCTGAAAATTGCACTAAGGAACATTCACAAAGGAGTAGAACTTATTTCTGTATACAGTCAGGCCTTCATTTTCTTAAAGTACAATGTGAAACCTCAATTTAATGAAGATGGAGTTTAAATTTTCAGAATTTCGTCCATAGTCTTAAATGTATTTCATCTTACGAAAACCTCGATTTACTTAATGTTTTTTCCAGTAATGGTAAGGTTCATTAAATATCCCCTAAGCTATGCAATTTCGATCAACTATAAATACCAAAATCATTGTTAAAATGTCTGCCACATTCCATTACAAAGAAATATTCTAAATATAGAAGCGAACTACTATTCTGTAATTTACTCCTATGACACTTTAGCTTGAACTTTCCTGAAAGTTGGATTGTTCACAAAATTATACAAATGCCATGAATATAGTCTGCCAATAACCCTTTCAAATGAGTTAAATTGCGTATCAACAGACGCACTCTCAAACCATATAAAACAGAAATTACGGTGTTCAATGTGAGAAGTCCTATTTGTTTTCACAGTTTGCATAGAACATTGCATAAATTCATGTTTCGCGCCCTATGACGTCATCACAGTTGGAGGTATGTACTCTGAAAATTGCCCCCATTCCAGGAATCGATGCAGTCTACGCCAATAGCGCAAGCTTTTCCGTCAACCAATCAGGGACGAACGCAGCCTGATGACGTCCCAATCGTGCCGGGTTGGTGGAATACTCCTCCGGTGCTACCTTACCTTACTTATTATAATTATATACCTTAGAGTCAACGGGCCCTGCTCAATTCCACAAACCCAACACGCTTGTGACGTAATCAAGCTGCATTCATTACCAACCCAAAACGCATTGCTACGATTTTTACGTCATCAGGCTGCGTTCGCTCCCTATATGTATACTCATATGACCCCATAAAATACATAATTACTATGAAGGGTAGATGGGCGAAAGTCTCACCTCAGGACGCTAGGGATCGCAAGAATCAGTTATAAAACGTCAGTTTACAGCAAATGTAAATAACACAGCTCCGCTGGAAGTGCCATTTTCGAACTGCAACTCCATACGCCGCCACAAGGTGGCGCAATATGTCGAGCTGCACGTAGCAATTTCACCCTGTGTCAGAGGCTAAATTCGAACCACATCGTCTGCTAGCATGTTTTCGCGCGTTCAGGGGGATTTTTTTGTTAATGAAAGTGGTGGAAAAATCTATAAATTGGATTATTTTAGCCCAGATTTATTAAAGTATTTTCAACTGGCAATTTCATCGTACAAGTTCGTTGAAGATTGTATTTCTTGTATAGTATCGAGAATTCACATTTACTGAACAAGATTTAAATACTGAAAATCTCATTAAAAATGTATCACGTACAATGTAGATAAAATATGCCATCGCCAATTACGAATCAATTGCAAATCATTTTTCAACTTACTTCTATAGTTTAAATTCTATAACCTTGAATTCGCATAATTGTTTTATGCTACATAAATTGGATGTGAATTACATTGCATAGTGCTTCTGAACACCACTAATTATCATAAATCTTTTTAAAGCAATCTTGAACTTTTACGAAATAGAAATAGACTAGAAACCTGAACTATGGCTGTAATCGGCAATTCATACTGCCTGTCTGGGTCGTCTGAGTGTGTGGCGTCATCTCTGATCCCTTCTCAGAGCATGTCTGGCACCTAATTTATCCGGTTTGCCGACCACAAATTTCTGTATTCAATAATTCAAAATGGCGGATTACACGTCATGCAGTTGTGATGGCATGTTGCGACCGACCGAACATTGCATGGGGGCCGCCATCTTTTGTCTGAGGCGAGGCAGGCGATAAATTTGTCCCTGACACGGCAACCAGAGTAAGTGCCGTCACTCCTCAGACATTTGATTTGCCGATCAACAAACCTGTTTACATCTCTGAGGCCCACATGGATTGCCGACCAACTCTTCTGGCCAAAGCTCAAGATATCTGGCGACCCAAGCAGACAGGTACGAATTGCCGATTACAGCCTATATGAACTCGGGGGGGGGGGGACATGCAAAAGGATGAAACACCCATTCATTCAAATACGTAATTCAAGAATCTGGCTTACCAGCAGACGATGATAAAGCAATTAAAAATTCCAAACAGGAACTGTAAATTAAAGTTGACTTCATCGTTGAAATTTCAGTTTGGAATTAGTGTTCAACTGTCCTTTGCTTCAGGAGATATTTTAAAAACTAACGGCCAACAATAAAACCAAGGGCTGATGCTGTGGATATCAGATGGCGTTAATTGCATTTCTGTACAGTAAAAGCTCGCTAATCCGGACTTGGTGGGACCGGAGGTCGTCCGGATTAATGAAAGTCCGGATCAACCGAAGTACATATTTTTAACCGGGTAAAATTATTAATGTTTTGCATATGTTAAAAGCAACCAATAAACTGTATAACAGACATTTATTTTATGTGTACGTACTGTATTTTAAACATTTAACAAGGGAAACGGTTACACAGTCGGAGCAAAATAATCATTTGTGTTTTTAATTCTGTTTTATTTTAGGTTTGTAATTATTTTGCCAGTCCGGATTAGCGAGCTTTTACTGTATTAATGTCAATTAAAAAGTGAACTAACAAGTTTTTGTAACATCACCCACGGACACAACCAACCAATCAACTGATTAGGAATAGGCACTTCAGCTCTGAAACAACAGGAAACAAAGGCACACCCTTTGCATTTGATCACATTCTGGTCAGTTTATTGTCCTTGTGTACTCCACAGCCCCTCAAATTATGTGGTTTTGTGACAAAATATTAAAATGAACACAACTGTTGACAGCATTAAATTCGTGGAGAATTGACAGAGAAACTATTTTCGAATTTGACAGTAATACAGGGATTACAAAAATTTGTCAGCTCACTTTTAATGTGTAACAATTTTCAATGATATTACCATAAGTTCAGTGCTATTCCTATAGAAGTATCATTCAATTCTCCACTGCTATTCACTTTGAATTCCAAAGTCATTTGATGCGAATCTGGAAGACAAATGACACAGAGTAAAAAATCATTGAATTCCTCACCATCGATTTCCTTGTTCAATATCCAAACTACATATACTGTATTTCACTGATTGCAACGCATACTTAGTGAAATTATGCCACTCGCACTTTGTATACATGGCTTAAACAACAGTTCAGCTTTCCCGAACAGCTGTTACGACGAATTTTAAGTAGAATCTAAATGAAATCATAATCATTAATATTATATTACACATGAATATTAGAAAAACCCAAATTTAGCATATATTCATTCAATAACCTTTTGGAAATCAACAGTCTAACAAATACATGTGCTTTTCAAAACTACTGCAAAATAGTGCATTTGGCTGCAGTGCATTTCATTTTTATTGTTCCGTACAAAAAAATCTTAAGAATTTCTCAATATATCCCTGGTCTCTCTATTGTATAGGCTTACTAGTGCAGAAGGGAGCCAAATACTGATGAATTTTGAGTATACAATGCAGGACAGATTATTGAATAATTGTTGTAACATATATACTCTTGATATATTCTTCTGGAAATGTACAGAGATTTTCTTGTTTCAGCCCTTAGATTACCGACTTATTCACACCCCTCTTAATGACCATCATGAAATGACAAATTATATGCAATTTAATGTAATTGGGCATGCATTTCCTAAGCTGGCATCTTTCATGTATTCATGAAACTTGCTACCTATACAAACCAGTGTGATGCATAATCTGTTTTTCCAAAAACTCTTCTTCACTTACCCTATGTTCTTCTCACGAACTTGTTTTATCATATTAAGAGCTGAGGAGTAGGTAAATTATCAGAATTTTTGCAATTTTGTATTCATTAACATTGTTTAAAACTCTTGGAGACACATTCTGTTATGTATATTTTACAATGTCAAAAATGTCCAGAGTTGGAATGATCTTACAACTATGAGAAAATTCCAAACTGAAATGCTCTGGGTCTACGAGACCCATGTGGATAATGTAGGTAATCTAGGGGTCAAGAGTAAGAATATGGGGCGAATTTTGTTTTAGCAGATTGGCATTTGTATGATGAATAGTGCTTTACATTATACATAAATCGATCAACATTCGGCACCATTTTCACGTCAACCCAGGGTGACACTTTGGCATTTCTACAAAGATCTCATTGGATTTCGAATAGTTCTGTGTATGACAATTGCATAACCAACACTAAAAAGTATAGTCCATAAAAGGAAGCAACTTCTGAGCGTAGCGCGCAAGTTAAAAAAGGGGGGGGGGGGAAAGAAGAATATTTAGGAATTTATACAAAAGCATCTGCTTCAACTACTATCCATATCAGTCACACGAACGATGCAACTTTCCAGGGAACAGTGTCATATTCATCTAAACTTGCTGTCTTCATTCCGTCACACGAACATTAAAAGACTTCGCATATTGAAATATTTTCAAACAAGCTTCCGCTCTATGGCATCGATTAGTCTTTGTTCCAGATTCAGACTAAGCCTTTGCATTTCCAAATGCTCCCTCATTAGTTGCACTGACTCTTGCTGGAGAGTGACCGCAGTCCTTTCGGCCGATTCGGCCACCGCATTGCTGCGCTGCTGCTCCTCGAGGATGCGGCAGAGGAGCTCCGTCGTTTCCGACTGCCGGTACCGGTGTGTTGGAAACGAACACCCTAAAGATCTGGACCTGATACCGGAATGGTCATCGTGGTTGGAAGACCCATCGTTAGTTCTTAAGATAGTGTCCGGAGCCGGGAGAACGCAATCGTCTTCGGAGTCTTCTTCACTCTCGGCATCGGTCAGCTCTTTCTTCTGGTGACCGAGAGGGTTCTGGTTGTGGGCGTGAAAGTTAGTATCGAGAGGTTGGCTGGTGGACGCTTCTTGCTCGGAGCAATCGTCTAAAGTGTTATTGCAAGCCGAAGCCGAGTGGTTGCAAGACGTATTGCTGTGCATCATTGCCAACTGCTGACTGGCGCGCATCAGAGATTCCTCGTGCGAAGGCAGATTGCCGATGACGTGGTGAACTGCTTCAAAAAACTTCCACTGTGAAGGTCCCATTCCAAGCTGTAATTTCGCTTTCTCCTTTCTGAAATAATGTACATAAACGGTATACCAATATGTTGAATGAGTGATGTACAAAGTTGAAAATATGCAACTAAAGTTCTATAGTTAGAAAACCTTGTCAGTTCAACTTTAATGTCATTTAGATTCAACTATACTGTGATATTACCGATATCGTGTTATTTTTCATTCATAAACAAAATACCTTATTCCTCATAGTCTGTTTCAATTGATATAGCCACATATTTCATTTCAGAATTTCTCTAAAATACATATGACACATCAAATCAAGTGAACTGTTTGGGCACATTTGGAAAAGCTCTTAAATTCTTGTATCGCAAAATATATAAAAATCGTTTCAATTAGGACATCCCCAGTACCAATTGACTATATTCCATGAATGGGCCTTTTCAAACAATGCAGTTTACAGCCCTAGATCAGCTTATATACAACAAACCACATATTAATACGGAATTGTTATCAACTTCCTAAATAAACTTGCAACTTGGATTATTAGAAGAAACCTGTGATCTCCTATATCAAAGCTAGGAGAATCTTGCATATTGTACATGATACACAAACAGAAACCCTCCACCACCTAACCCTACATGTATATATACAGTATATGCCTTGTTTGCAAATAATAATACATGACATGCAGACAATTGATGCTTGTCAAAATGGCTTTTGCTGAAAGACATGAACTAAGGCAATGAGCGCTGCCTCTAAACAATCAACTGAACTTCATTCATAGAACAATGAAGCTTGGCACCGATAGCATCCATACCACCTTCAGTTACTTACCGATACTCGGCTGTTAAATTGTTTATCTTGACACGAACCTCGTCGGGTGAACGATTGAAGCCGGCTTCGCTCATTCTCTCCATCATGGCCCTGTATATTTGACTGTTTCTTTTCACGGCTCGCAGCCTGTCTACAAACTCATCCCACACGTAAATCAAACATCGGATTTCGTCCTCGCTCCAATTGCCAGCACGTTTTCTCTTGCCGGCGCGTTGTTCCCCATCCACACCGATTCGCAGCACACCCGCCATCTTGGACCTGCTGCGCGAAGCCCCACTCGCGTCTTCTCTGACGCCATTACTACCAGCGCCACCTGTTGAGACATTCGCAAACTACAACATATTATTTTTTGTCGCCATTCCCTCCCCAACTCTCTCCTCTTTTGTTTGTTATGGGGTGATGCGTACGACCACAGCGCCATCTGCGAAAAAAAGCAACAAGTGAACTACAGACTACGCTGGGAAGAATGCCGTTAAAGACGTCACTGGAGGGAGGTGGCGGCAAATTTGAAATACGGTTCAGCTGCTGGCGCGCGATTGGCCAAAGATGTGATTGGAGGAAGGCGCGGCAAATTTGAAATTACGTTTTAGCTGCTGGTGCGCAATTGGTCCAAGACATCACTAGAGGGCGTGGCGGCAAATTTGAAATTCCGTTCAGCAATCGAGATAGTATTGAACTTTCCAACTGTTATTTCGTTTGAAATGCAGCCAAACATTTTGCAAAACCCAATGCATCCGAAATTCTGACAGTTTATAATCATGTCATAAGTGTATTTGAAAACGTAAAACTGATTATGCTACCTTTTACATTTTGATGTCCATGTCTACTGATTAAACAATAAAAAAATACACCATGAATAACTAAACTAACGCATACACTTTACTTTTTAATAAAAATTACATGTAAATTCATGCAGACAACAGTTGTTCAATGCAATCAAGAATACAGGCTTTGCACAAGTGAAAAACATGCATGTAACAAATACTTAAGAGAAATGAAAAAGTCAATACGTATTTCAATGCGAGATCCCAAATTGTGCTCCTTTCAACGACCGTTCCATGGCGTATTTCTCCAATCTTTCTGTATAAAACCCGTTGAAGTCGATTCTAAAATATGCATATGAAAAGTGCATAAATATAACGGGGTATACAAACGAAGCGAATTTTGTCAATCTTGAAACTATGGTTGCATTTTGTAGATGGATTAATTATTCAGAATAGTTATGAATCACAAATATTCCAATAAAAATTTCAACAAGCAATTTCTAAAATGTTTCCAGCTCAAATGTACGCGTACTTACAGTTGAGTTGAGCATTTTAACTTACCTATACAAGATGTTAACCAATTTCTCATTATAATTTTCTCTTCCCAGGTCAGAAACCTTGTCCAGTAAGATAATTATGGAATTTGTAAATTGGCTATCAAAATGTCGGATTTTTTCTTTGAAGCTCATTGGCGCTTTTGTTTCAGATTCAGCACAGTCTTGCGTCTACATGTAGAAACATTTCAAAATTAAAATACAAACATCCATAATATGAATATAAATTACCTGTTTACTAACAGTGTCTTCCACAGAATGATCCATACAGTCCAATTCAGCTTCCACAAAATACTTATTCATTTTCTGCATTCAAATAAGCACTTATTAGAAATTTCTACATATTAAAAGTTAACTGACAATTCTGTAACTTCTCCTCAAATTTGCATCTTGTACATATATATGTACAAATAACGAGCAATCATTTTATTGGCGTAATTTGTATATGACAGCATTTTTATTTGAAGGCATGGAATACTTTGTCAGTTCACTTTGAAAACAACGCAACTTGAACCACGCTTCATTACCAGGATAAATTCCGAGAAGTTTATGCAAGTTGACATGAGCGTGTTGACGAGACTTAGCAACTCGGGGCTCGTGAGCATACAATCTTTGAGACAATTATTTAAGAAGTCCCCATGGCATTGAAGAACATCATCCACATTGGCTACCTGTAAAAGATACGACCCACATTTCATTTTTGTGAACTAAATATCCAATGTTTACTCGAAGGGAAAGTACTTAGCAAAATAGAGCATACCGATTGCAAATTATTTACAAAGAAATGCCAGCTTGGTTCCAGCACTTCAAACATCATGTAATATTCGAGATTTTGCACAAAATTCAACATCCTCTGCCGCAACTCGAATGCAGAATAGTAACACTGCGAGGCTCGCAGTGGAAATGACTTGGCAACTTTACTGCTTATCCATACACTATATAAGGAGTGAAATCAAATAAAATGCACACCAGGTTCTAATGTATATTTCAAGCGGAAACTATGCTTCTTAGTGAAAGAATTGTGAACTTTCAGAAAATGAGAAAATGAAAAGCAAAGTTTCAATAATTCAGCAATTTACTTTCAGATATTTCCAACATAAGTTTTCTTAAAGATTCTGCACATATTAGAATATATTATACGTACAAGTGCAAATTCAATACAGTAGAGCCCCACATTTCTTATAAATTTGACCAGATGTTGGAATTATTAGTTACACAAACAACTTGAAATTAAGACTTTGTTATTTTCAAATATTGTAAGTATGGCTGAGGAAATATTATTGACTGTTAAGAGTAATTAAAGGTGAACTGACAAGCTTTTCTAAGATACCCTGAAAATTAAACTGAAGAACAATTGCCAAAAAATAAAACTACAACTCGTTGGATTTTTTTTTTTAAATTATTCTTCAAGATATTACAGTTTATGTCTTCCTATTTTCCTATACTTTTAACATGTGGTCATTTGCTGGTCATTTCAAACGTCAAATGAGCTAAGTAGGGAAGACCAGCCATCCCTTTAGCCCTTTTCAAATGCGCCTGCGACAATTAAAGATGTCCGCTCCCCTAGATAAGAAGTTTGACCCCTGCTAGCATTTGTTCCCCTTCCTTTACAGCAACACATCATAGAAGAAGGAGTGACGTCATCCCTTCAGAATTCATAACCTTAACTTTATAATATCTTGGTTAATAATTTTTTTAAAAAAATTTCCAATGAATTGTAGTTTTATTTTTTTGGTGATTGTTCTTCAGTTTAATTTTCAGGGTACCTTAGAAAAGCTTGTCAGTTCACCTTTAATTTCCGTACAGAGAACAAACTATGATAGGTTATTTTGCATATAATATTGCATATATTAAATGACTGTACCTGCAAAGCGAGCGTTCTACATGTTTCGAAAATAGGAGCAGTCGGAAAAGCATTTGATAGCAAGCAATCGCCTGTGTAAAAATAAAATAAAAACAGACAAACTTTTAAATGGCCGTTAATTTTAAACATATGGAAATTTCTTCTTCTCAATAATAAATATACGTACTTTACTATTTAAAATGAGAGATAAGGGCCATTTGACTTCATAACCAAATGAAAACGCTTCCAGGCCTGTGAGCTTGTACATACTGGGTGATTGGTAATCTAAACGCAAATGGGATTAATTAAGCTACACAGTGATTTCTTCAGTCAGTCAGTCAGTCATTCATTCATTCACTCACCTTTCTCATCCTTTGTGTGTATGCTAAGAATCTTAAACATTTGAAATAGCAGGTCATATGGGAGAAGCTCAACTCTGAAACAAACAAGAACACTTAAGAGATGTAATACAGGGTTTTTTTAAATAAAGAGTCTGGGTAACTTCAAAAATTTATTGAAGGCAAATGAAGAGATGAGGCCAAGGTAAATTAGCACACAATGAGGAATTCCTTTTAATTTGCCTTTGCAAGAAAGTCTTTGAAGTTGTCCAGAGACTTTATAAACACCTGTACATTTGGATAAATTGGGCAATTAAGAGGGTGGATCAAAAAGTAAGATACGAGGACCAAAAAAAGGTCTCCAATAGATAAATGAAACTGACAGAATTCTTATGAAAGTGGAATTGAAAAAGTGTGCATACTTATTTGTCAAATAAAAATATAGGTGGTGTAACTTAATTTTTTGATCAACCCTAGTCAAATTGTAATATTGGAGTTGT